>NQII01006637.1:63535-116099 GCA_002778355.1 Clitarchus hookeri | reverse complement strand
TAGCCTGTTGCTCTAGCATTTCTGCCTGTTCCCTAGACTATTGCTCTAGCATTTCTGCCTGTTCGCTAGAATGTTGCTCTAGTCTTTCTGCCGGTTCCCTAGAATTTTGCACTAGCATTTCTGCCTGTTCCCTATACTGCTGCTCTAGCCTTTCTGCCTGTTCCCTAGACAGTTGCGCTAGCATTTCTGCCTGTTCCCTAGACTGTTACTCTTGCATTTCTGCCTGTTACCTAGAATGTTGCTCTAGCATTTCTGCCTGTTCGCTAGACTGTTGCGCTAGCATTTCTGCCTGTTCCCTAGACTGTTGCTCTAGCATTTCTGCCTGTTCCCTAGACTGTTGAATCTAGCCTTTCTGCCTGTTCCCTACACTGTTGCTCTAGAATTTCTGGCTGTTCGCTAGACCATTGTTCTTTCATTTCTGCCTGTTCGCTAGACTGTTGCTCTAACATTTCTGCCTGTTCCCTAGACTGTTGCTCTTGCATTTTTGCCTGTTCGCTAGAATGTTGCTCTAGTATTTCTTCCTGTTCCCTAGACTTTTGCACTAGCATTTCTGCCTGTTCCCTAGACATTTGAATCTAACATTTCTGCCTGTTCCCTAGACTGTTGCTTTAGCATTTCTGCCTTTTTGCTAGCTGTTGCTCTAGCCTTTCTGCCTGTTTCCTAGACTGTTGCTCTAGCATTTCTGCCTGTTCCCTAGACTGTTGCTCTAATATTTCTGCCTGTTGCCTAGACTGTTGCTCTAGCATTTCTGCCTGATCGCTAGACTTTTGCTCTAGCATTTCTGACGGTTCCCTAACCTGTTGCTCTAGCATTTCTGCCTGTTCGCTAGACTGTTGCTCTAGCATTTCTGCCTGTTACCTAGAATGTTGCTCTAGCATTTCTGCCTGTTCCCTAGACTTTTGCTCTAACAATTCTGCTTCTTCCCTATACTGTTGAATCTAGCCTTTCTGCCTGTTCTCTATACTGTTGCTCTAGAATTTCTGCCTGTTACCTAAACTGTTGCTCTAGTCTTTCTGCCTGTTCCCTAGACTTTTGCACTAGCATTTCTGCCTGTTCCCTTAGACTGTTGAATCTAGCCTTTCTGCCTGTTCCCTAGACTAATGCTCTAGCCTTTCTGCTGGTTCCCTAGGCTTTTTCTCTAACACTTCTGCCTGTTACCTAGACTGTTTCTCTAACATTTCTGCCTGTTCCCTAGAATGTTGCTCTAGCATTTCTACCGGTTCCCTCGACTGTTACTCTAGATTTTCTGCCTGTTCCCTAGACTGCTGCTCTAGCATTTCTGCCTGTTCCCTAGACTGTTGCTCTAGCATTTCTGCCTGTTCCCTAGACTGTTGCTCTAGCCTTTCTGCCTGTTCCCTAGACTGTTGCTCTAGCATTTCTGCCTGTTCCCTAGACTGTTGCTCTAGCATTTCTGCCTGTTCCCTAGACTGTTGCTCTAGCATTTCTGCCTGTTCCCTAGACTGTTGCTCTAGCATTTCTGCCTGTTCCCTAGACTGTTGCTCTAGCATTTCTGCCTGTTCCCTAGACTGTTGCTCTAGCATTTCTGCCTGTTCCCTAGACTGTTGCTCTAGCATTTCTGCCTGTTCCCTAGACTGTTGCTCTAGCATTTCTGCCTGTTCCCTAGACTGTTGCTCTAGCATTTCTGCCTGTTCCCTAGACTGTTGCTCTAGCATTTCTGCCTGTTCCCTAGACTGTTGCTCTAGCATTTCTGCCTGTTCCCTAGACTGTTGCTCTAGCCTTTCTGCCTGTTCCCTAGACTGTTGCTCTAGCATTTCTGCCTGTTCCCTAGACTGTTGCTCTAGCATTTCTGCCTGTTCCCTAGACTGTTGCTCTAGCATTTCTGCCTGTTCCCTAGACTGTTGCTCTAACAATTCTGCTTCTTCCCTATAGTGTTGAATCTAGCCTTTCTGCCTGTTCTCTATACTGTTGCTCTAGAATTTCTGCCTGTTACCAAAAATGTTGCTCTAGTCTTTCTGCCTGTTCCCTAGACTTTTGCACTAGCATTTCTGCCTGTTCCCTTAGACTGTTGAATCTAGCCTTTCTGCCTGTTCCCTAGACTAATGCTCTAGCCTTTCTGCCGGTTCCCTAGGCTTTTTCTCTAACACTTCTGCCTGTTACCTAGACTGTTTCTCTAGCATTTCTGCCTGTTCCCTAGAATGTTGCTCTAGCATTTCTACCGGTTCCCTCGACTGTTACTCTAGATTTTGTGCCTGTTCCCTAGACTGCTGCTCTAACATTTCTGCCTGTTCCCTAGACTGTTGCACTAGAATTTCTGCCTGTTTGCTAGACTGTTGTTCTAGCATTTCTGCCTGTTCCCTAGACTGTTGCTCTAACATTTCTGCGTGTTCCCTAGACTGTTGCACTAGCATTTCTGCCTGTTCGCTAGACTGTTGCGCTAGCATTTCTGCCTGTTCCCTAGACTGTGGCTCTAGCTTTTGTGCCTGTTCCCTAGAATACTGCTCTAACATTTCTGCCTGTTCCCTAGACTGTTGCACTAGAATTTCTGCCTGTTTGCTAGACTGTTGTTCTAGCATTTCTGCCTGTTCCCTAGACTGTTGCTCTAACATTTCTGCGTGTTCCCTAGACTGTTGCACTAGCATTTCTGCCTGTTCGCTAGACTGTTGCGCTAGCATTTCTGCCTGTTCCCTAGACTGTGGCTCTAGCTTTTGTGCCTGTTCCCTAGACTGCTGCTCTAACATTTCTGCCTGTTCCCTAGACTGTTGCACTAGAATTTCTGCCTGTTCGCTAGACTGTTGCGCTAGCATTTCTGCCTGTTCCCTAGACTGTGGCTCTAGCTTTTGTGCCTGTTCCCTAGACTGCTGCTCTAACATTTCTGCCTGTTCCCTAGACTGTTGCACTAGCATTTCTGCCTGTTCGCTAGACTGTTGCTCTAGCATTTCTGCCTGTTCCCTAGACTGTTGCTCTAACATTTCTGCGTGTTCCCTAGACTGTTGCACTAGCATTTCTGCCTGTTCGCTAGACTGTTGCGCTAGCATTTCTGCCTGTTCCCTAGACTGTGGCTCTAGCTGTTGAGCCTGTTCCCTAGAATATTGCTCTAGCATTTCTGCCTGTTCCCTAGAATGTTGCTCTAGCATTTCTGCCTGTTCCCTAGACTGTTGCTCTAACAATTCTGCTTCTTCCCTATAGTGTTGAATCTAGCCTTTCTGCCTGTTCTCTATACTGTTGCTCTAGAATTTCTGCCTGTTACCAAAAATGTTGCTCTAGTCTTTCTGCCTGTTCCCTAGACTTTTGCACTAGCATTTCTGCCTGTTCCCTTAGACTGTTGAATCTAGCCTTTCTGCCTGTTCCCTAGACTAATGCTCTAGCCTTTCTGCTGGTTCCCTAGGCTTTTTCTCTAACACTTCTGCCTGTTACCTAGACTGTTTCTCTAGCATTTCTGCCTGTTCCCTAGAATGTTGCTCTAGCATTTCTACCGGTTCCCTCGACTGTTACTCTAGATTTTCTGCCTGTTCCCTAGACTGCTGCTCTAGCATTTCTGCCTGTTCCTTACAATGTTGCTTTAATCTTTCTGCCTGTTCGCTAGACTGTTGCTCTAGTTTTCCTGCCTGTTCCCTTGACTATTGCTTTAGCCTTTCTGCCTGTTGCTCGATCAGAGCAGCAATTTGCTGTAACATTGTAAGCTGTCTACTCTCAGCGTTATCGCATGATGTACTTGGCTGGACAGTTTTCTATTTCCGCTTCTGTTATCGTAACTGTGGTGTCATATATATATGTAGTTCCACGAGTTTCAGCTGTTAGGTTTTGTTTAGGGTCGTTAAACTCTGCCATGGCGTCAGATAGAGTGTATTTTAACCTCTTGTATTTTATCGGTTCCATGCTTCTTAAATAGTAGTGTATTCTAGATGCTCCACTCATAAATTCACAGTGCAGGTACCAGTTTGCACGGCTCAGTCTCGCGTTTTAGCACCAGAAATCTATTATTATGTAGTATTTAATGTAACTTAAAAACATTTAATAGATATTGCATGTGAGTGTTCTTTTACACGTCTTACAAGCAGAACATATGAGGAGAATAACAACCCAACATATCATTATGCAGTTAAATACTTAAAATACCATTTCTTCAAACCACAAAACTACCGACGCGTTACCATACTTCAACATTTTCTTACGGTTATTTCTGAGATCCTGTTTTTNTCTTCAAACCACAAAACTACCGACGCGTTACCATACTTCAACATTTTCTTACGGTTATTTCTGAGATCCTGTTTTTAGGAAAATACTACATTATGGATATCTCTAGTTTCAGTTTCTTTAGGACATATTCTCTGATTTCCTTGACTNTTTTTTAGGAAAATACTACATTATGGATATCTCTAGTTTCAGTTTCTTTAGGACATATTCTCTGATTTCCTTGACTTAGTTTTCAGGGTCAACAAGTGTCATGGGTATTTATATCTTATTCTCTATTATGCGCATATGCCTTGGGCTCGACTTTTTAATACATGCATACATATTGGATGAAAATAATTCTAAAATGATAAAGGGAGAGCTCATTTTCTCATCTGGCCAAACAATATAAATTATTTTTATTAAAAATAATAGCCANCTAAAATGATAAAGGGAGAGCTCATTTTCTCATCTGGCCAAACAATATAAATTATTTTTATTAAAAATAATAGCCACACTTAGTATGAGGCAAAGTAAACCCAAATTATTGACAGTTTACTAATAAATTTAGTCAAGTAATTAGTTTTTTATACTTTTATTCCAATTTCTCATAGTTTACAATTTGTAACAATTTTATATCCAACACACAACATTATTCTTTCACATATATTTCTTGTCGTAAACCCGGGATATTTTGCACCTGCAAGAATATGGCGCACTATAAGAGTTTCTGCAATAGTGTGAAGGCGTAGCAAAATTTAATTTTGCTGATTAGGTTTCATATTTAAAATTTAAAATGATATGACATATTTCAAAATGCATTCACCAAATGGCATAAAATGAAGTATATTAAGTAAAGCAAGCAAACCTCGTATATGTAACGTTTAAGCAACTTACATGTAGACGCCACATATTATGTTTGATTTAGAAACAGTGAAATGAGGAATGCCTGTTACGAAGAGTAGCTTTATGAGAGGCGATGGCTGCTGTGTGTAGCGGCGTGAGCATGTCATATACTGGATGCAGAGTCGCAGGACGTTCCCTTCACCAGGTCGGCCACCGACGCCGTCACAACGCGGAAGTTGACCTCACTGGTGTTGAAGGAACCGGTCAACACCTTCTGGAAGCGGCACGACAACCCCCAGACAGTCTCCTTACCCAGCTTGTTCTGCACCACCTTCATCCCGCTCACGAACTGCAGAGCTTCTTCGTCCTTCACCAACTCCACGAGGTTCTGACTGGTGTACGGCAGACGGGAGTTCCAGCAGTTCAAGGTCGTGTTGGACAGCAGGTTGAAGAACAGGACCGAGTTCTTGTTCATGGCGGTAGCAGCCGTCTGCGAGGGCCTGTCCCCCTCGGACTCGGTGAAAAGGCTCGCCTTTGCGTCACTGTCCTTCGAGAACAAGGACTCGTTCCTGAGGACGGAGGCCCGTACCCAGGTCTCCTTGTAGCTGGCCAAGCTGTTGAAGTAGAGAGTGCGGTCGTCGTCTATGAGTGGTCCTAGCGCCAGCCCCAGGACTCCGTCCGTGAGGTTGAAGGACTCGCCGGCGATGGAGAAGCTGGTGGCGGTGGGGTAGGGCCCGAAGTAGCTGCTGGCGACGCGCCAGGACTTGACGCGGTTCGCGTCGTACACGATGAGGGCGTGCGCTTGCACGTCGGTGACGTAGGCGAAGCTGTCATTGCACTTGCCGTCGCTGTGGTCGCGCACGTCGGCGGCGATGGTGTTGAGCAAAGAGTTGGTGCTGAGGTCCTGCTGAGGTATGCGGTAGCGGCTCACCAGCTTGTTGGTGAGCGCGTCGAAGACGACGATCTGCGGCGGGCAGATGCTAGTTAAGTTAGTTGTCACGTCTACCACGCCGCTGTCGATCACCCACAGCCGCCCGAACGAGTCCAGCTGCAACACACCAACACCAGTCAACACGTCAGGTACTTATTTCTAAAATGGCTGCTGTTTTTTACATTTAGGCTAATATGCTATATTTTGGGAACCAATCATCCGACTGAAACCAAACTGAAACCATTGACAGGGCTTTATTATGTACGCATTGAATTTAGAAAGCGATTATGCCATTAATCCTCAATTTTGGAAAATTGCGCAAATTGAACACAATAATGATTTTCCAATATATCTCAGGAAACATTTTAAAAATTTAAACCAAATTTGGTACATTGATCGTGCATAATGCAAGCATTGAATTAAGAACACTATGATGCTGTGTTTTCCATCATTTTGTAAGAAAGTGAAAATTTAATGAGTAAGCTCTTACATTTTACCATGGAAACATCTTCATAGATATAAACCAAGATTTGGTATGTTGACAGTGGATTATGTAAGCATTGAATTAATCAACTGATAGAGATATTGGTCCGCCATTTAGTAAGATAGTGCAAAATGAGGAAACCACATTTCACACTATATCTCGGGTACCATTTAACCGATTTAAGCCAAATTTGTTACAATTACAGAGCATGATGTACAAATTGAATAGCTATAAATTTATTAACAGGACTTTTGGAAGATAGTGCAACATGAAAAATATAGCTTTTATGTTATATCTCTGTAACTACGCAATCGATTCCTGCCAAATTTGGCATATATATATATATATACGTAATACAAGTATATGCAATGTTTNATGAAAAATATAGCTTTTATGTTATATCTCTGTAACTACGCAATCGATTCCTGCCAAATTTGGCATATATATATATACGTAATACAAGTATATGCAATGTTTATACATGCATTTTAAATGCATAACGCACTTGTTTTAAAATGGCGGCAGTATGTATGTTGTATTATTTGTCCAATTTCGACCCACCTTTGTGTACTGAAATTATCTTTTGCAAGTGTCAAATGCATTAATATATAGCCTTTTTCTACGCCTTTTTGTAAGATAGAGCCACATGAAAATAAAGTTTAGATGTTTTATTTCGGGAAACAATCATCCTATTCCTACTAAATGTGGCAATTAAGTAATACTATGGCAGTTCATGTAAACATATATGTTTAGTGGGTCATATAATTATTCTCAACATTGCGGCCATATAAACAATTTATAATACTCTGCTCTATATTTACGAAACAGTGTAACACATTTCAACTTAGCCTTGTATACTGGGAGTATCTTTTATAATCATTCAATTTTTCTATACAGAGTCTATTTTGTCCCCCATTTTTAGGATAGTGCAACACCAATAAGTAAGGTTTTGTCATATCTCGGGAAACAATATACCCATTCCTCCCAAAGTTGGCATACAGGTAATGCTATGGTAGACCATATAATTATATAGGCTATGTGGCAAGAGAGCAAGACGTTTATTTTCAAAAAAACAACAATAAAATTTTTTTGCATAGCATGCTATATCTACGAAACAATGCAACCAATTTATCCCTAAAATTGTGTTTTGACATATATATGCAAATACAAAAATGCATTTGTTCAAAGTTTTGGAAGATAGCACCCAATGAAAAATGAAATTTTCCTATTCTTCGGGAAACTATTGACTGATACCCTCCAAATTCCGGCGACAAGTTATGCATTTGTACTCCACCTAAATTTGTATTAAGGAGGTGGTCACATATGTTGAAATTCATGTTGGTATGCCGCATGTCCGAAACAATTTCAACCGACCCAATATGTAACGTTATCTTATAACAAACATAAAATTTGTTCTGCAGTAATGATGATACCACCACATGATAAAGATGATCTTTTTTGTCATATGCCTATTAACGGATTCTCACCGAAACGTTCACACAAGCAGTGCTTACAGTTTTTATGGATATATTCACACTATGGATGCAAGTCAAATAATTGATAAAAGTTTACAATATATATTAAATAATTCTCCATATTTCAGTAGTTATCACAAGCATCATATATCCCTATACAGAGCCTTTTTAACGATGTTTTGTGTGATAGTACAAAATGAGAAATTAAAGCTTTAATGCCATATCTTGTAAACCGGTAAAGCTATTTCCACCAAATTCTGCATACAAGTAGTGTACGATAGGCCGTTAAAAACTACATGATTTAAGTGACTCACACACTTGTGTTTAAAATGATAAAACTGTAAATATTTGAATTTGGTAATCCTGGTCTGCAAAAACTTTAGACTGATTACTATTGAGGTTATGTTCGGAATACTACATCCATGATGTAGTTGGTTGCATGCCAGCTTGATGTACGAGGTTTTCTGTGTTCAAATCCCAGGTAAGGCACGTGTACTGTGTTCGAGTCCCTGGTAAGGCACTTGTTCTGTGTTCAAGTCCCAGGTAAGGCACATGTTCTGTGTTCGAGTCCCAAGTAAGGCACGTGCTATGTATTCGAGTCCCAGGTAAGGCGCGTGTTCTGTGTTCGAGTCGCAGGTAAGGCATGTGTTCTGTGTTCGAGTCCCTGGTAAGGCACTTGTTCTGTGTTCAAGTTCCAGGTGAGGCATGTGTTCTGTGTTCAAGTCCCAGGTAAGGCACATGTTCTGTGTTCGAGTCCCAAGTAAGGCACGTGCTATGTATTCGAGTCCCAGGTAAGGCGCGTGTTCTGTGTTCGAGTCGCAGGTAAGGCATGTGTTCTGTGTTCGAGTCCCTGGTAAGGCACTTGTTCTGTGTTCAAGTTCCAGGTGAGGCATGTGTTCTGTGTTCAAGTCCCAGGTAAGGCATGTGTTCTGTGTTTAAGTCCCAGGTAAGGCACATGTTCTGTGTTCGAGTCCCAAATAAGGCACGTGCTATGTATTCGAGTCCCAGGTAAGGCGCGTGTTCTGTGTTCGAGTCGCAGGTAAGGCACGTACTCTGTGTTCGAATCCAAGGTAAGGCACGTTTTCTGTGTTTGAGTCTCAGGTAAGGCACATGCTCTGTGTTCGAGTCCCTGGTAAGGCACATGTTCTGTGTTCAAGTTCCAGGTGAGGCATGTGTTCTGTGTTCAAGTCCCAGGTAAGGCATGTGTTCTGTGTTCGAGTCCCAGGTAGGGCACGAGTTCTGTTTTCGAGTCCTAGGAAAGACACGTGTGTATTTTTATCTGCCTCACTAGTACTGCATCTCTAATGATATCGCTATCATCGATATGTCAAGACCCACCTACCATCTAACGTATTAATAACCTCATAATAAATTATGTGCATCCATATAAAGAAAGTTGGCTCATTAGTTATGTTATTAACTTCTTGTTATCCTTTCGTTTAAACAAACAGGTAAGCATGGCAGGCTAGTGGGAGCATTATCACCAAGTTGTCTTATTCTAATTCATGAATGTTTGCTGTATTTTTCTTCCTCCCTGTTTTATCGTGACACTAACGCGTAAGGCAGTAAAACGTTAAAAATTAAAACCTAAATTGACAATGTGCAGTAAGTGTCAGTGTTTTGGAACCTAGTTGTATTATTTACAGTCAGCCTAGTGTATGTGTTCAATGTTGTAGCTAACAGAACTGTCAACTGGGACACGATATTAATACTACAATTGCATAATCGTGCCGTATATGATTTATTCACCTCAGGATCCACGAGTAAAAGCCATTGGTAACGAACAAACTAAGATTCGTCTCAATCCTACCAGTTTGAAAATCACCAGCCGCTATTTTTCAATGTCACTGATCTCCTATGATACATTTACACTGAGGCTTAGAACAAAATTAATTTTCAGGTTTCATTAATACGAGATTTGTGTTCTCGAGCATTTTCACTTTCTTCCAGGGGGTGTCCAGGAATATCACCCGTGTAGTGTATATTATATCTGATCTGTATGATTTTCGAACTTGTAAGCTGCAAAGCTGTTATATATTTAGCAAGAAATTAGTTTGAATAATATCTGTAGGTAAATGAAGTGAAGTAAATGTGTCAAGTTATATGCAAGGAAGGTTTTTGTAAGTTAGGCTGCAAAATAAAATTTTTAACGAAAGGTGGTAGTCAGTTATGCTATTTTTTTTTAATTCTGAGTCGTTTTGTATGTACATTTAGCCATATAAAGTGTCAGTAGGTAACTGAATACGAAACACCTTAACAAAACTTTTGACGAAGTGTTATTTATATTATCAGACTCCTGTCGAAGAATTTCATCAATTTGTTGGCTTTAAAATCCAAGCCCTTTAGTTTGTTTGTTTAGTTTATTTTTGAACTGAAAATAAGTAGTGTTTATGCAGTAGCTACTCGTATTAAATATGAGCATAAATGTTATGCCAGTTACCATTTAAACGTTAAGTTCCAATTTTGAATTTTACGGTTTTTTCTACCCCTCACGGAATTCTGGAGACGAGTGTATTATTTATTAGACATTTTGTGTTATTAAACATTAAATTACTGGGTTCCTTCAGCTTCAATTTATAAAATACTCAAGTTTGTAAAGAGGAAAGTTTTTTATCCATTTAAGGTGTATGTTGATTTCTCTTTGTCATCTGTGATTTGTATTCTGCATTTAAGTTTTGTTCCATTGTTATTCTTGGTCATTTACACATGTGGCCTGGAATGTTTGCCATGTGTCATGATAAATAAACTAACGCACTTTTGTTTCCCATCAGTTTTTCGAGGAAGATTTTTTGTATAAAGTGGCGNTGTGTCATGATAAATAAACTAACGCACTTTTGTTTCCCATCAGTTTTTCGAGGAAGATTTTTTGTATAAAGTGGCGCTTTATTTCTTGTGACGTAGACGTGTGTTCTGCACCAATTGCAAGTAACGCTGAATTTTGTACACTCGTCAAATTTTCGAACGAAATTATTTGTGGGTTTTATAAGTAGATGTTTAAGTTTTTGAACACTGTTAATTTGCGTCTTTTAAAAATTAAATTCCATTCATATTTGAATTCAAACTTCAGAAGTAACTTACGGTTAAATATATGTGGTAGTTGCTAACTTACAGTTCAACTAATTAAAACCTATGGCCTCTTAAGGTGTTATTAAAACTGTCTCTTAATACAAAACCATCCAGTAAACCTACTCTACACCTTTTAACAAATATGACTGACCACTGTCACCCATGATATCACGTAAGAAAGGAAATCACCATGCAAAAGTTTCATGAGCTAGGCTTCAGTGAGTCAGACTAACTAAGGCGGTGACTGTTGCAGAGGGTCAGCCCCCAGCCAAGTGTCGTCACTTCACATGTCATGCAGAGTCCTGGAGAAGAAGTGCCTGGACTCACCTGGGTCCTGAAGACGGACGTGAGGCTGTCACAGTTTCCTTGGCGGTTCCACTCCCAGTTGGGGTACGGCTCCAGCAGAGGGCTGGCAGGGTCGGTATCATTCCCCTGCGTCTTGGACAGCACGTAGAGAGTCCCGGGAGTTCCCGGTTTGAATCGGGGCGTCGTCACGAACACCTTCTGCTCGGAACCTGCACACACACGACACTAGGTTACACCTTATGTAGGTCATTCACCGTTAACTGATCACATATCAAAGCCCTGCTTTAGATCTACTTACATGGGTATTATTTTTTATTCCGCCATAGGGAAAACTAACAATACGACGAACCTGGTCACACCAGTCATCCGCTAGTCAAGTGAAAATGTGAAATTATTAGAAAAATTAATAAATATTTAAAATGTGCTAATTCTTACATTCATATGCATTAAAAGAACAGAAAGGAAAATAAATAAATAGAGTAGTCACAAATGTTTATCTCACACATTTAATTAAAATGAACTCTTGGAACTACGCACCGTCCATCGTTACCAACTGTACTGGGCGTCTCCAATCCTTGTCCGTCGTACCGGGCGTCACCAGTCCTTGTCCATCGTTACCAACTGTACCGGGCGTCGCCAGTCCTTGTCCATCGTTACCAACTGTACCGGGCGTCGTCAGTCCTAGTCCGTCGTTACCAACTGTACTGGGCGTCGCCAGTCCTTGTTCGTCGTTACCAAATATACCGGGCGTCACCAGTCCTTATCCGTCGTTACCAACTGTACCAGGCGTCGCCACCCCTTGTCCATCGTTACCAACTATACCGGGCGTCACGAGTCCTTGTCCGTGGTTACCAACTGTACAGATCGTCGCCAGTCATTGTCTGTCATTACCAACTGTACAGGTCGTCGCCAGTCCTTGTCCGTCGTTACCAACTGTACGGATCGTTACCAGTCATTGTCTGTCTTTACCAACTTTACAGGTCGTCGCCAGTCCTTGTCCGTCGTTACCAACTGTACAGGTCGTCGCCAGTCCTTGTCCGTCGTTACCAACTGTACAGGTCGTCGCCGGTCCTTGTCCGTCGTTACCAACTGTACAGGTCGTCGCCAGTCCTTGTCTGTCATTACCAACTGTACCGGGCGTCGCCTGTCCTTGTGCTTGTTAAAATATGCGAAGGTCAAGGGCAGTGGCATTTTCACAGGATGATTTCAAATATGCTCAACTATATGTTAACAGCCTTTATAATCATTACAGGCTGTTCACGTTAAGTGTGCACTATTTATTTATTTAAAACTTTGAAAATAATCTCTGCAGTTGACTGCACTTACTGCACTGGCATGTAGACCCCAGTAAAGAAAGCAGCCAATTATTAATTAAGGTCTAGGTCTTGGCATTGTTTTGCGAATTAAATTGTTTATTTATGCTAAATCAAATTTGTATCTTTTATTACACACCTTAGAGTAGTAATTGGCGTATTCGTAATAAATTATGTTCCTAAAATATTTACATTTTCAATTGACTGATGCATGAATGGCTTTGTAATTATTAAATAATGGGGAATGATGAAATATAAGAAGCAAAATGTATGTTAAGTAGGGCCATCTAATATGCGAACTTTTTAGTTTACAGCCTATACACACCTGGACTATCGTAGTCGACGATCACTCAAGTAAGTAGGTTTATTTCAGTTGTAAGCATATTTACTTATTTCCGAATAATTGATAGTGCACTTTATAAACCCTTTTGAATACTTAAAGAGCTTGGGTCATAAATTAACACTAGCCATAGAGAATAACTACATTTTACATTTTTATAGAAGTAAAGTATAAAAAACAAGATGGGCAATTATTAACTATTGTTATTACTAAATTTGAGAGCAANACATTTTTATAGAAGTAAAGTATAAAAAACAAGATGGGCAATTATTAACTATTGTTATTACTAAATTTGAGAGCAAGTATTACGTCAGAGGGGTATGTTTTCACTGAGCTGAGTCCCACTCCATATATTTATATATGTTATTTAAGACCAATCTGTTACAAAAAATAAACAAACAAATGTGGCAAAATAGTTAACACAAAGTTGGGCGTTACTGATTTATAAATTTGCCTATTCTAGAAAAGTTTTTTTTGCTTCAAAAATTGTTTTGACTTCAACTATTCGATGTAAACTGAAGTTTCAACGTGCCCGTTATGCCTAGTATTTCCTGTCACACTGTTGAGAATGAAAGCTGAGCAGCTGTGCGAGACGGCAGGCCCACAGCCAACTACTCATCGTGTAAGTCCTGCAGGACATTATTTACGTAATGACGATGCTGGCTGGACAGTCCAGGCCACCTAACCTATCACGTCCAGACATCAAGTCCAATACTTGCCACACGTAATTCGCAGCATGTATGAACATCTTCTCCAACTCCCGCTTTAGCTACTTGCCATCGCTGTAGGTTCCAGTAAAGTTCAGTGCAAGACGCTTGTAGTTTCCTCAAGCCAATTATATTTAATGTATAGATCATAAAAGTAAATAAAAAGTAAAATAAGTTGGCTTATTCATGGTGGCGGAAGTAACGAACGTCTGTCTTGTTCAGACTTGCCGCGAAGTCTGTGTTCTTCGGCCACGTCGTTGTCAACACTCACTTTCAGTTGTATTTTTACTTTTGAAAAATTTTAACAGTAGAGAAACGAATACATAAGGAGTGAAAAATTAAAACGAAGCAATTTTATGTACTTTTTCGAAATCAGAGCCATATAACCATGGATATAACCTTTAACATAACCGTATCCCAGCACACAACCATTGCCATAATTAAATTCTTGTGCAACAACTTAAATAATAAAACCAGATGTTTTCCTTTGTTCACCAAAAGTATTTCACTTTTCGGTCAGAACTTTTTAGGAATAGTTATATGAATTTCTGCTTGTGTAGTTGTCACCCCTAATTTTGTATGTAAGTAAACGGTCTTGATTGTTCCAGAACAATTACTAGAGCTATTGCAGTTATCATCATCAAAAACTACAGTAAATGCTAAACAAAACAATCATTTTAGTCGAATGCATATCAGTGTCCGTGACAGGAAATATACTGTTGTGAAAGCGAATTTGAGGAGTGTGGTAATGAGAGTGAATTATGATCGACTACGCCTGTGTTCGTGCACAAGAAAGTTACCAGTTCGTCAGCTGTGCGATGGTAGTGCTTCTGCTACTCTTATGTGAAAAGCACCATTGTACAGAATATGTTCAACTCATACTGCCACAACTTCGGGATCTTGGTTTGTAACACGACCTTTATGAATGTGAATTCTACATGCGCAGTAAACTGCTGGCATTTTAATTGAAGACGTCAGGTTTTGTACAAAAAGGTTAGTATTCGTCGAGTTGCTACAGTAAATTACACTGACGGATATTATGGATATTATGGATCGTATGTAAGAGTATGTAGGTGATAACACTTCACTTCTGATAGTACGATTGCGGGCCATTTAATTTTCTCCTCGTTTTTGCCATAAAACGTAAAAAATTAATAGTATAAGGCAGTATATATTTGCTAATATTATGTAGTCAAAGCGTAAAAAGCATACAAGTTAATGAAAATGGGTTATTTAGAGCTAGCCTGCCTAGTTTCCTTCAGAGGTAGGAGAAAAAAATACAACCTTATGTCTGTACTTAAATCTGTTGGCTTTCATTGCGTATAACCACACAGAGCAACGAGGGAAATGTTGTAAGCCAGTTCAGTGTCTTTCACGTAGGAGAGATGAAGCGCGTGTTAGGGTCGCCCTTATCGATCACGCGCTTCTAGGACTTAAGGCCCCCACACAACGGAAAACTTTTACATTTGACTTCACGATTTGACTTTGCGTTTTCTTTGCGACGTGTCATTCGTATGGATCTTGACACAATGGAACTGTGAAAGATTAATTCAACGACTTTCGACTTTCCGATTTCGAAAAATTGAAGTCAAACTCAAGCAACCATTTTGCCGAGAATGATACAGAGGTTGTAAGGAACGTATTTTTTTAATTGTATGGCGATTTTCATCTCGGTATAATAAACCAAGCTCATCTAAATTAAAGAAGTGGCCAACTAATGAAACGTGAAGAGGAAATATATTAAATTATACTTATAAATATAGTAAACAAGAGGAATTTTTTTAAAAATGAGAATTTTAATATAAATGCTTATGCCTATTTCAAAAACAGGTACATAAAAGCGTTCCTGGACAATGTATAGTGATTTACAACACAAGATAAAAATTTTTACAAAGACTGCAGAACTGATTTTCAATTGTCTGAACTTTGACGTTACAATGGTATTGTGTATCGCTGGTTTCGTCAGAAGAAAGGAAAAGTAAAGACAATTGCTAAAGTTTTATATTGTGAAATGGCCTTAAAACAAACAGCTCCGTGCACTGTTAATGTCCCACCATTGTTCCAGACGTCCACGTCTAGCATGAAAGGATTGCCTGGAATGTAGCTGCCATTGCTGATCATGGCCTGCTTCACCTCTTCGCTGGGGAAGGTGAACTCTGGTGTCTTCCACTCGTACTTCACGTTCAGCTGGTTTGCCACCACGCCGCAGTGTAGCAGCACCGTCGCCACTACCGTTAACTCGCTCCACATCATTGTTTAGTTGTGATATATTTTCACTCCGCTGTAAACATAAATAATTTACACATTATTCCAACTGAGTATACAAACATAGGTAAAATATAAAGTACATAAAAGCTAGCGTAAATCACATGTAATGTTTGTAAAAGCCTAGGTGAAGCAAATGTGCCAAAAAGAAAGACATTTAAAGCAGACAGCCAACTTTAAAAAAAATAATCATTAATGACAAAATTTCAAATAAATGTCTTCTCATGTCTGCCTGTTGTGTCAAATAATCTAGAAAATGTTATACATGTAAAAATAACATGTACTACTTCTAGGACATGTTTATTGAAAATGACTGGCAAAAGATATAAGTAGAAATTATAAAACAGTTTTCCTTTCAGAATTCTACTGGAAGTCTCTGAGATATGATCGCCTTTAAAACATCAGTACACACAATGTTTAGGTTATTTATTCAGCCCTCTCAAATGTATCCATAGAATCATGCACGAATTGAAACATGTTCTATGTGAATTGAACATTTCGCACATAAGGTTCATAATCATTGCCACACAAACACCAACCAATTCACACAAACATAAATATTTTCTTACTGGCATAAAATCAATTTTGTTCATTCGTGGTTTTTCCACATATTTGAATGAAACCTTTGAGAACTCACTGCACATATGATAACCAAGTTTCCTAAATATGTTATGTATCGCAAACGTTTTATACTGGTGTTAACATAAAAATACCTTATTTATATTCAATTGTACTTGTATTTATATATGTGGTAAAAATTATAATATTGATTTATAATCAATATAAATAAATACTGGGAGAAGAGAGACGTGTTCGTAGAGTGTGTACGAAGGCGGTTTGATTTTTTTTCTAAACTCGTTTAAGCTTTGTTTGCAGGATGCGGTGGAATATCCTAAAAGAAGACATTAATCAGGAATTCAGAAAAGTTGGAAATAACCGTGTAGGCGCTATATATTAACAATAACCACATTCGAACCCACTATGGGTGGTATACATAGTAAAGTCTCAAAGCGGAGTTGAGCGGTTAGCCTGCTCGCCTCCCACCTAGGCGAAGCATTTTCAATCCCCGGCCGGGTCCCTCCCGAATCGTGCAGGACGATTCCTCTGGTCAGCGGGTGTCTTCGGGGATATCCCAATTCCCCCACCCCTTCTTTCTGGGGCTGCTCCATACTCACCTCAATCGCCTTAGTCGGCTCTCAAGACTTCGCTGTTAAGAGCCGCCCAAATCTCTCTACTCTTCACTCTTGGTCAAGACAATCTTATTTCTCAAAACAGCATTATTTCAGCTCCTTGTTTCATAGTCTGCGAAAAAGATGATTTTCGTAAATACGGTATGTTCAAAAGAGAGAAATTTTTTATCACTCTCGGCTTGGTTAAGCTCTAGCTTAAGGTGTGGTACAAGAACACAAACTGAACCTAAACTTGGCAGCTAGACACGAACAATACAAAATAGGTATAGGTCTCCCTCACAGAAAAAAACCTTCACTGTAAAAACTTCGCAGTAATTTTTATAACCGGTAATAATTTTAATATCCTGTACACAGAATGGGACATGTACCATGTGCCAGGCTGGAAATATACAGCTTTTATCTACATTAGACCGACAACCTCGCCGACAGGTTAGTGACAAAACAAAAGGAGGTGAAAATATACAATCTATAGTGAATCCTAATGGTGGTACACGTCATTGAAATTAGGCCTGAAGAACTAGTTAATTGCAAATACTGGAAATAAAACACTGGGTGTCTGGATAAAATGTTAAGTTAATTGTAATACACGGGTTGATAATCCGTTTTTTAAATCTCAATTACGCTACAGCATCATTGAGACAAAGTCGAAATAAGGGCAGTAACTGTGAATACTTTAGTCACATAATTGGATAACAGTGACGGAGAGTCCCGTCAGGCATAGTTTGTCACTCTAATTTAGATATAACCTGTAGAAACGATAACACACAACATTGTGAACATCACAATTAATTTGAGTAATTCCTGGACAAATGTGAGGAAGCTACTTTGGATGTGAAAAAAAAAACATGTTCCCATTCATGCTTTCTCAATAGGCATATGGATTGTTCTGGCAGATTTCAGAACAGAAGAGCATATACGTCATTTGATTCATTATCTGGTAGTGTTTGAAATATACGTTTTCCCACAGAATTATTAAACATGCGTCCAATGTGCTCATCTATGAAAATACCGCACACACTTTAGATGAGAGCTGTTGAGTACTTTCAAAATGTCAAGCACGTTAGAAAAAGCATTTCTTAGTACTCCGAAACGGCCAAAAACTGCTTATTTAATGCGCTGTATCTCTAAATACACGGATCTGATACATACAAAAAAAATCAAGGCCTCTGCATTGAACCTTCCTACAGATTTTCCAGCAATAAAATAATAGTCACCAGCTAACGTCCCATAGGTACACGCAGTGCGACTAGAACACTGCACGCCAGTTAAGAACCTTGCGCTTAGCGGCGATGACGCACTTGACNCATAGTGGCGACGCGGCACTTGACCTGCGTAGCAGTGTCGCCTTTATCGTCGCTTCTCGGCCTTAAACGCGAAAAGACGCTCCAGAATGGTGGGAGCCTTAAGTAATGGTGCAGCTTCACTGCATGCCGGCCTGCGGGAAACAATCGGAGGTATGTGTGTACTGTGTACCAACATAACGCGAAGGCGATGATGGGTCGGTGACATACAGTAGAATACACTAAAAATGTCATTGCCAATAGATTTATTTTTGCTCAATACAGAGTTTTCGTTTATTCAGTAGTGTATTTTGCTAGACGAAGGAAATTAATTTGGTTTCTTTTCAAGTCTTGTTTACTGAACAAAATATTTTGTTGGGAAACTAAATATAGTTTTGGCCCTCTACAAACGCACATTTCGTTAGATGGAACAAACCTTTCCCCCAGTTTAGAAGTGCGAGCTGCTATGTTCGAGAGACATGAACGATTAGTAGACCCATGGGCAGAGTTGAAATCAATCGAGGGATTTTGGAGGACCCTAATATTGTATTTGTTGGAGACCATACATCTTCGCTTTATAAGACGGCACCAAGCTATAATCCACAGTCCTCTGCATTCTCTGGCGGGAATCGCGTGTTCATTGGCTGCCGCCTAAGAAAGAACTCCTTGTCCTCTTACACTGACCCCGCGGGTGGAAGCTACCAGAGTGTTGAGTGTTGAGTGTTGAGTGGCTGTGAGTTCTGCAGGCCGTGTCCGATGAGCGGAAGTACTGTAACTCACTTGAAACTAACATAGTTGAATGAATGGCTTCTACCTTGCTACCAAATTATAAATGGAAATTCATTCGTGGTCACGGGAGAGGAATGAGATGGCGATGGGACAGCGACTGAACGCAATGAGGCTGGAAAGGGCCGTACCTCTACCGAACCCTCCAACCAGCCACAATATGCATTACAGCACAACGTGATATGTGTTACCGGTGTATATTCACAGGCCGTACAATACAAAAGCGATTGACATAATTTCTTCTTTTACGCGTGTGATCAACACTGGTTTGTCCATCGATAATACTAGTGTCAAAATCAGTTAAAGCACTTAAGCACTTAACTTACATAAACACTATTCTGACCTCAAATCATAACAATATTTGTTTCGATAGTGCTATAGACGGCAAAGCATTTCATTGTTTGGACAAGGACATTGACTACTGCGAATCTGGCATACGCACTGTCTATTCGCGGTTTCTTCACTATTGGAACCGAGGTAGTGTAGTGGTTAGACTGCTTGCCTCCCACATTGTTGAACCGGGCTCGATTCCCGGCGGGGTCGCTCTCGGATTTTCGCATGTGGGAATCTTGCCGGACAGTGCTGCTGGTTGGCGGGTTTTCTCGGTGATCTTCCGTCGTTTGTCCTGCCCATGCATTTCGGCATTGCTCCATAATTATCTCACTTCACTCTCATCGGTTCTCGGGACTTTGATATAAAGAGCTGCTCAAATGTCTCTACTCTTTTAAAATCAGACATTTTAAAAATAACGCCATGTGTGATGTGTTCGTTTTTATCGTTAATATCTCAGAAATTACAATCGTTTTTAAATTCTCTATACATAAAAATATAATATTTTTGGTTCAATAGTAAATTAACTGATATTTTATTGATGAATTATAATATTTCATTTATAACTTATATGAATAAAACCAGGGAGAAAATTGCTATGCTGGTAATGCCTAGGAAGAAATATTTGTTATGCAAAATATTTTCAAACTGACTGCGAACGAATGTGGCGCATTGTCCTTTTGGGCCAAAATTTCTTGGACTAAGTTAATCTTTGTTTGCATGGGGTGGAGGAATAACATGAAAATGGAATTTTAGCAGGGCTTCAGAAAAGTTAGAAGTAAACATGGATTGACTATATATTCGCACTACAACCCACACAGGCGAAAAGACAGGTAAGGTGATTCATAATATTAAAACCGCCATCTTTCCTTATGTTTGCCTGAATTCACTCCAGGCAAATACAGGTACTAAAGGGGTTTTCCTAGTAATAAATGCAGTGCAAATGCATGCATCTATGTAAAAGAACTCCTTTCGAACACCATAAATCTTTCCGATAAGATTTTTTTTTAATTATGAACAAGAATGTTGTATATTTGTATCGATTGCCGTGTTTTCCAACAGACGTAATAAATTAATTAAGCAGTTTACTGTGAAGTTGGAAAAGTTGGACATTTGTATACAGTTTAGCAACTACGTAATTTACTCCATTAGATTTTGAAGATAATTACATGATAGATTCGTGCTTTACTAACAGAATGATTAGATAATATATTGTTGTCGCTTTGGTTTTTTTGTTGTATGCTTTCAGAAATGATCTAATTCCATGCTTCATCTCTCTCTCGTATGAATGGAGAGTACTGTGGTGTGCGGTCATGCGCAGTTATTGGTCTCATGGGAGGTAGGAGTGATCGAGGGGGTATGAGAGGTCGACGGGGTAGGAATGGTCGAGTGGTTAGGAGTGGTCGAGAGGATAGGACAGAACGAGGGGGTAGGACAAGATGAGGGGAGGACATGACGAGAGGTAAGGACAGGACGAGGGGAAGGACTGTTGAGGGCGTAGGAGTGGTCGATGGGGTAGGACAAGGTGATATATGGGACAAAGTAATGGGGTAGGACATGGTGAGAGGGTAGTACATTGTGAGGGGGTACAACAGGACGAGGGGGTAGGACAGAACGAGAAGGAAGGACAGGACGAGAAGGAAGGACAGGACGAGGGGAAGGATAGATCGAGGGCGTAGGACAGGGCGATAGGAAAGGACAGAATGATGTGGTAAGACAAGGTGAGGGGGTAGGACAGGTCGAAGGGGTAGGACAGGTCGAGTGGGGAAAGTACTAGGGGTTAAGACAGGACGAGGGGGTAGGAGTGGTCGAGGGGTTAGTAGTGGTCGAGATGGTTGGACAAGGCGATGGGATAGGACAGAACGAGGTGGTAGGACAAGCTGAGGGGGTAGGAGAGAACGAGGTGGTAGGACAAGTTGAGGAGGTAGGACATTACGAGGGGGTAGGACAACACGAGATGAAAAATTCTGGGGAAACAAAATGCTTGCTAAAATAGTTACCACTGCCTACTACCTGAAATAGTTTATTCAAAGCATTAACAGAATATGACGATAGGGGAACCTGAACATATCAGAGATACACAGAAGACTTAAGGGTGATAATGACAAATTAAATATCACTACAGATTTTCAGAATACTTAGACGTCACATATTGGAAATTCGTTTAATGTAATTAGTTCTTTCCTAAAATTTGTAGATATATAATGCACATGAAACATTTACCCTATTTTTTTCGATTTTGGAGCAGTTGAAATTCCAATACATAAAAAGAGTTCTGTAAAAACGAACTTTTACAGAGTGACGCATACTCCCTTCACTAGCAATTAAATAATTTTTTCAACACAGTCAACGTATCCGTAATATTGATATGAATTATTTTTAGTTTTAATCAAGCGCCCTTATTATTTTCGTTACACTGAAGTGTAACATTGAAGGATGACATTAATGGTCGCAAGGCAAGACGACAGATGTGATTCAGGATATCCCACGTCAATTTATCATTCATATCAATACGAGTTAACTTGTATGTGTTCATATAGCATAGAATGTAGTTTTGATTTTCATGTTAAACATGACACAGTTTTTTGTATTTATAAACTTCAAAGTTAGTGCTCGATGATGATATTCGGATTTTCAGAGTAAATGTGTTATATGCAGAATTTTGTTTAATTTACCGGAAAGAATACTTGTCCCAGTTTAACAACCATTGCATAATCAATTAAAAAATAAACTGCAATATTCAAGCTGGAATTTGACTTACGGTTTCTGATTTTGTTTAAGATTATGAATTGAAATACCCTATTCCAATAAACATATTTTTTGTAATTTTAGATCAATTCCTTTGATTATATTTTTGTAGATCTACCTGTGGCGAAGTACTTCTTACCTGTGCAAGTTAAAGGTAAAGTATTTATTAATAAGTGACAGTCTTCCGAGTTTAAGAAACTATTGTTTTGTGTACAAAGTTTTATGTTTCTTATAATGTAAACTAAAATGTATTTTATTGAAATAAAGGATGTCACGTATTTTACTCATCTTCACCTTATCTAAAGTTTCCGACAAATGAGCCCACATATTTTCGTGAATTCATATGCTTCCTTCTCAACTTCATAATTGAAAGTGAGTTACAAGTGTTGAAGAGCCGAAAAATTATTATCTACATTTTTGGCTTTTATTCCATCATCAAATAATAGTTTGGAAAATGTTTGAAAACGGCGTTAACTTACTTTAATAATACAAACAATACACTTTTTTTTTTGTTGTAATTTTTTATACTGTTCACCCATTTTTCAATAATAACTTTCTTAGATAAACTGTAAAGTCAAAAAAGATAAAAGTTGAACAATTATCGCAGTTAAAGAAGTTTTGCATTTCAAAGAAATAAATTACATGACACTCATGTGACTTTAAAAAAAAATAGTTGAAACCCCTCTATTGTGTCAAAATAACTTTTTGAAACTTATAACGAATGAATATTTTAAGCTAAAAGTATCATATTTATACTATTATAAAACATGATCTCTATAATTATTCTGATGATACGGTATATTTTTTTCAAGTTTTCAATAATATCATGTCACAAAATCATACATGTGCCAATTATTTATATCTTATTTTTGCCTCTGTATGGAATGTTAGTGTATTTGTAGATCTCTTTTTCGTTTTATATTATACATTTAATTGCTGTATTCCAGTTAACCTTGTAATTTATAAGTTTTGTGCTTTCAGATTCACACCTATCATTTATAGTTGTAAACCTATTTATGCAAACAAACTTCTTCTTTCCCATGCAATAAAATGTAATATGCGATTTAAGAAGTGCATATCGTTCGAACTTAACAAAGTGACGAGTATTTTGAAAGTTTTGTTTTTCTTATAATAATGTGTTGTAATGAAATAAAGAGTGNTTATAAGTTTTGTGCTTTCAGATTCACACCTATCATTTATAGTTGTAAACCTATTTATGCAAACAAACTTCTTCTTTCCCATGCAATAAAATGTAATATGCGATTTAAGAAGTGCATATCGTTCGAACTTATCAAAGTGACGAGTATTTTGAAAGTTTTGTTTTTCTTATAATAATGTGTTGTAATGAAATAAAGAGTGTTACGCTTTAAAACGCGATTGATTAGAAATATTACTCATTTACACCGTATCTCAAGTTTCTAAAAATTGTATTCACTTTTTTTTTTTGAAAATTCTTATGCTTCCTCCTCAACTTTCTAATACTGCGTCGTTAATGCAATGACTTTCGCGATATTTTTGTATATGTACGGAATATTCAGTTTATGATATTTTATGTACATATTATGTTCGGTTTTAAACTTTTTTCTAATCATTTTAGCAATTAATCATAAAAGCACATAATAGTTAATTAAGCCAGTTTAACTTTAATTAAAATTTCCTTGCCAGGCATTACATTTTCAAATTTAAAAACGTCCAGGTGTATAGGGTTTTATATAAAGTAGATACAATACTTTTTTAAACATTACATGAATCTAAAATATGTCTTCCAGTTAACAGGTTCGATACGTTGTTAAGAATGCTGGACAAGTGATAGCCGACAGCATTTGAATAAAAAAAAACGTACTAAATCGCAAATTACTAAATAACGAATGATCAATTCAAGAACGGCGAAATGACGTCTCTGATCCTATCACATTATTCATGTGTCGATCAAGTTATACTGAAAAATTGACTGTAGCGAATTTACGCTACAAATCTCCATAATGTTTTCTATGATTGGCTCATAAAATAAATAAAATCTAAAGTAAGTAAATTCACTCGTCGTGAATTTAACTGTCGCTCTTTTAATACGACAATAAAACACGAACGTTTCTTCCATCGCTGCAAATTTCACTGAAAGAATCACAATCGTCGTGTACGTTAAAATGTACACAACCCAGAGCTGGGTTGGTTTTTCTCTTGGAGGTTATGGCATCATTTCAGTATTACAAAGGCTCTATACAACCTGCAGTAATACTCATTAGTTCAATACTGATTTAATCATTGAATTATTAAGGAAAGTAATATAATTTTCAAGACATTATTTATATAACATTTAAGGTGCAGTCCTTCTTGTTTGTAATTTTATATCTAAACTCGAGCACAAAGAATGATTTCATGAGAATATTTGACAAGAAGTTATCAATACAGTTTATGAGCCCCTTTTCCTCTACATTGGTGCAAATAATTTTTATAAAGTTCCTAAAAGGTTAGATGGAAGGTGGTCTTGACGTCTAGTCGATAGCGAGATCATTGGATGTGCAACCAGAAAGAAATGTAATACTAGTAAGACGATTACAAATACACACGTGCCTTATCCGGGTCTTGAACCCAAAATGCCTAGTTCCGTAAGTTGGCATGCAACCTTCTACATTACAGAGGTAGTATTTGGAGTATCAACTTGGATAGTATTCAGTCTAACGTTCTGGTAGACTGCGGTACCCATCTTCAAATGTTTACAGGAATATAATTTTGAAATAAGTGTGCGAGAGTCACTTACATCATGTAAGTTTACATGGCCAACCGTAGCACCACTTGTGTGCAGAATTTGGTGGAAATACAGGTTGTGTGGTTCCCTAGATGATGCTAACGTAAAAGCTTTAGTTTCTCAATTTGCGCTATTGTACAATAATATCTAAATACCGGTCTTATATAGGGATGTTGCTCTAAATGATACTGCCATTAAAAAGTGTTTTGTTTAATTTTGTCAAATTATTAAATTGAAATGATATACTTATCGAAATAATCTGTATTGCAATAATTTGAAAACTTTAATTGCGCACTTAAATCATGTAAGCTTACTGCTGTAGTACTACTCGTTTGAAAAATTCGATGGGAAGTAGATGATTGGTTCACCAGAAATTGCATAAATGTTGAATTTTATTATCTGACACTACCTTACATTAGGGCGGGAAAGGTTAATATCTATATATATATATATATATATATATATATATTTGTAGCTTCTAATAGATACTCTCAGCATGCAAAGATTAATTGAAATTGGTTAAATTGTTTAATACATATGACAAACTTATGTAAATTATCTATATGGCAGCCACACCGTAAAAAAAAGCCAGGCACATTTAAAACATGGCCTACGGTAGCATTACTTGTGTGCATAGTTCTGTGGGAATCGGAGGATTTGTCCAGGACATGACATATAGCTCCATTTTCTAATGTGGTGCTATATTCATTACTAGAGAACAAAGCGATTTATGAACTGGCACACTCTATTTCATATACACGGTTACATATTATAGCAAGTTGAAATTTTTTGGGCCACATAGCATGACTGTTTATAAAATATGTGACTTCCCCCCTAAGTCATATATAATTAGATGTACTACATAAGTACAACTTGTCGCTTGAATTATGTGGGTTTCAGCTAATTGTGTTTATAGAGAGGTCACAGAAGTTCAATTTGCCATGTGGTCCTGCCTTCCAAACTGGTGGGAAAATGATTTTATGTATTAGCTCATTTGGTTCTTGCATAGACACTGCAAGTATACAAAGTGAAGTTGAAATTTGTTAGACATATTCCTATATAAAGCATAGTTGACTAAAAGGTTTATATGGCTGCCATTTTAAAATAATAGGCTGACCTACTGAAACATGTCAGTTTACAAGACCTACCGTTGTATGTATTACTTGAACGCCAAATTTGGTGGGAATCGGTTGATTGTTTCCCGAGAAATGACATTCAAATATTACTTTNTATGTATTACTTGAACGCCAAATTTGGTGGGAATCGGTTGATTGTTTCCCGAGAAATGACATTCAAATATTACTTTTCGTGTGAAACTATCTTACAACATGGCGGACAAAAGAGATTTTGTATTCTGACATTTGACATTTTAAAATATTCTGCTTATCAAGTTTGGTCAAAATTGTTTAGATGTTATAGCAGTTATTGCAAANCACATTTGACATTTTAAAATATTCTGCTTATCAAGTTTGGTCAAAATTGTTTAGATGTTATAGCAGTTATTGCAAACCTAAAGTATACATATTGGCGCATTTTTATTTATAAGTACCTTATCCATTTAATTTGCATATACGAACAGGGCCGACAACAGAATTGTTAGAAACCAAATTTAGCAGGATTCGGCTGTGTTAATTTTTAATGCCCCTCTATCTTACAAAATGGGGGAGTAACAACATTATTACTTTCTTAGTTTAATACTTACATCATGCACTGTCAACCCATCAAATAATTTAATTATTCCAGTGGCATAAATTAAAAGTAATTTTTTTACTATTTGCAGTATCTTCCAAAAAAGCGCATTAATAACATTACTGCTTTCTAATTTCAGTGTTTATATAATGTACTGTCAATGGACCTAAATTAGTTTAAATTGGTTAAATGGCTCCCAAAATATAACATAGTGCCTTTAATTATAATTGCCGCTATTTTGAAAATAAGTACCCGGCGTAATTGCAAATTATAAAAGTCCGATTATCTTGCTAAATACAACAGGTGTACCCAGTTTAGTTAATTTCGGTTGTCGGGTTTAGAAATTATTAAGGGGGACAGACAATCAGGTGACAGCATAAGCCTACCATTNTTAGTTAATTTCGGTTGTCGGGTTTAGAAATTATTAAGGGGGACAGACAATCAGGTGACAGCATAAGCCTACCATTCCTCTGGAACGTAGACTAAAAATGTTGTTTACTTAAAGTTCGTAATGAAACTATGGATCGTGATCACACGCGGTCATGACATCTGTGGAGGTTTCCATGCGGTGTGCTTTCTCGTCACCTGTCAGCTTGTGCGGCACAAACCACGATGCTGCTGCGATATCGGACCATTCGCCTAACATTTATTAAGGATGGAAGGTATTTGACAACTCCTGAAGCANTTCTGAAGCAGTGCTAATAAATAGGTACCCATGCTTTAGTTAGGCTCCATTAAACGACGCGTATCTGTGTATGTATAAAATTAACGTACATATGAAAACTTGTTACATATATTTTACAGTTTTGTGCGCATATAGCTGTAATAACCTCAAACAACATATAAATTGGCACTTTATTGCGCTTATACTTTCCTTTTAGGTTCGAACTGTCCCACCTTTTAATTTATTATCCAAGCACCCACGCACACCCTAACTAAATTTAAACTTTTATTGCAAGATTGTGAATTCCTCGATGTTTTCAATACACAATATTACGTTTATATGTAGGTATGCAGAAAATAATTTAATAAACGAAAAAAAAAAAAACCTAAATAATATGTGTGTTTTAAATTATTGGATGCAGTACGTTACATTAAATTCACCTTGAAGCTGGTTGAAATTATCACAAAGATTGCTAANTTAGTTAATTTCGGTTGTCGGGTTTAGAAATTATTAAGGGGGACAGACAATCAGGTGACAGCATAAGCCTACCATTACTCTGGAACGTAGGCTAAAAAAGTTGTATACTTAAAGTTCGTAATGAAACTATGGATCGTGATCACACGCGGTCATGACATCTGTGGAGGTTTCCATGCGGTGTGCTTTCTCGTCACCTGTCAGCTTGTGCGGCACAAACCACGATGCTGCTGCGATATCGGACCATTCGCCTAACATTTATTAAGGATGGAAGGAATTTGACAACTCCTGTCGCAGTGTTGCCAAATAGGTACCCAGGCTATATTTAGGCTCCGTTAAACGACGCGTATCTGTATATGTATAAAAGTAACGTACATATGGAAACTTGTTACATATTTTTTACAGTTTTGTGCGCATATAGCTGTAATAACCTCAAACAACATATAAATTGGCACTTTATTGCGCTTATACTTTCCTTTTAGGTTCGAACTGTCCCACCTTTTAATTTATTATCCAAGCACCCACGCACACCCTAACTAAATTTAAACTTTTATTGCAAGATTGTGAATTCCTCGATGTTTTCAATACACAATATTACGTTTATATGTAGGTATGCAGAAAATAATTTAATAAACGAAAAAAAAACAAACCTAAATAATATGTGTCTTTTAAATTATTGGATGCAGTACGTTACATTAAATTCACCTTGAAGCTGGTTGAAATTATCACAAAGATTGCTAACNTTTTAAATTATTGGATGCAGTACGTTACATTAAATTCACCTTGAAGCTGGTTGAAATTATCACAAAGATTGCTAACTAAGTGTCACTATTATTTATACGTGAACACGTTGCTGAACGATGTCTACCTACCTGAAATTAAAGTGTAACGGTAGATAGTCAAACCAAATATCTGCATGCTAGCTGCAGTGTGAATTGGCCTTTATTGAATTCCCTTATGCTTGCGCCTCAAGCATGGTAAATAGTTCATTCGAAATGTGCGATATAAATGTACCATGGCACGAAGTAAACACCAGGATTTCCTTATTAATATAATTTCTTTATTTTAAATTAAACAGTTGTGGCAGTTAATGAACGGCAAACTTTTAATAATGATTCTGCTTTATGGCAGGTTATTATTCCTTTCTTTGAAAGGAACAATAATCGTCAAATAACTCTGCTTGCTGTAAGCGATGCACTGGCACCGGAACTGCCTTCAGTGAGCGGCCCGTCAATCAACAATAAGGCCTGTGAACCGGCACAGTGGCGTAAGCGACGCACTCATCAAACACACCCTTGTCGTGGCCTTGTAAATGTGCGTCTCCGCCACCCCCGTCTTACACAACGACGAGTTTATCCAGTAAACTACTGCTGAAAACATAATTTACACTTTTCTCTTGACAAAACATACATTTTCCCAGTCAGATATTTAATAAAAAAATATTTTTAAGCTAACAATAATGTGGACGCTTTATAAAAATTATTACATCTTTCATTGTGTAAAATTTGAGTAAACATACGACAACCTATAGTTTGTTACTTTCCTTGACAATTATGTTCGTTGCCGGGGTAGCGCTAAACACGATTTACATTAATTATTTAATTACAGGTTTTTATCTACTTGTTTAGCCGTTGCTTACATAAAAAAAATACTGCCACAGAACAAGCCAGTGATGGTTAACATAAAACTATTATATTTTGCAGTTTTTATTATTATTTTGTAAAATCAAACGAATTTAAAAAAAGAATTGAATCTTATTTCCTATCGCATATCATGATACTTTTGCCACGTAATTTCCAAGCTATATTTCGGTTATCGTGGAAAATAATTACCGTGTTTAAATTATTCGCGTGGTTAATTTGTAAGTTANCCCCCGTCTTACACAACGACGAGTTTATCCAGTAAACTACTGCTGAAAACATAATTTACACTTTTCTCTTGACAAATCATACATTTTTCCAGTCAGATATTTAATAAAAAAATATTTTTAAGCTAACAATATTGTGGACGCTTTATAAAAATTATTACATGTTTCATTGTGCAAAATTTGACTAAACATACGACAACCTATAGTTTGTTACTTTCCTTGACAATTATGTTCGTTGCCGGGGTAGCGCTAAACACGATTTACATTAATTATTTAATAACAGGTTTTTATCTACTTGTTTAGCCATTGCTTACATAAAAAAAAATACTGCCACAGAACAAGCCAGTGATGGTTAACATAAAAATATTATATTTTGCAGTTTTTATTATTATTTTGTAAAATCAAACGAATTTAAAAAAATAATTTAATCTTATATCGTATAGTATATCATGAAACTTTTGTGAGGTAATTTCCAAGTTATCTTTCGGTTATCATGTAAAAAAATTCCGGTGTTAAATTATTCGCGCGGTTAATTTGTAAGTTACACTTTTGTAAGTTAAGGTGTCAGTTACACTGCACTCGGCGCGTGAAAGGGACTAAACAGCTGAGCTGAAACAAGACCGCTCCTGCTTCAGAATATTGTAGTTTTCCACTGGAGGTGAGTAATTTGTGTAATAATTTAATTCAAAATGAAAAACCAAGTGTATATGGTTTTGGCACTTATATAAGTGTAATATTGCCAGTTATTATTTTTGTACACACATATGATGAACATTATTTAAATTTCTTATACTAAGTATTGAGCAGATATGGCGAAGGAAAACAATTCAGAGCCACCTTCCGAACGTACTCTATGCGCTGTTCTAGGTTGTATAATAGTAGAAATTTACACTTTTCCGGTAGCATATTTAGAATATCCAGAAATGGACAATTCTAGGCGGTGGTTTATTCCAATTTTGTGAACAAATATTTTTCCAGAGTGGTGTATTTCTGTCCAGATATGTCTTACGATGTAAATACAATTAAAAATACAATTATTTGCGACAAGATTATATGATAAATTAATTCTTTACTCTAGTATAGTATTTGCTCACAATAGCGGTAAAAAAAATTTTTAGGATTGAAGTTACTTGGTTTTACAATAATAGCTTCAAAAGTTATGTACACTTCGGTTAGCAAGTTTAGCGATTATTAACGTCCCGATATTTTGACAGTCCTCTTTAGAATTAATTTTCCGTCCATTTTTAACACTAGTGCAGTATGCAAAATTAACATTGTCAAGTTGCCTATCAATGTCCATGCGCTGATCATTGTAGGCTGAGAATTATCTGCGAAAGTAGTTATGTTACTAATCNCTTATATTCAGATTTTTATTCAAATGGTTATAGAGCGAGAAGAAAGTAAATCAAATAAAATCAGTGGTCACAAATTTTAAAGTATGAAATTTTAAATATGAATTAATACATGAAGGAACTTTCCTCACCCCTGCCAATTTCACTGTTGGCAATTTCAGCATGGTTGTGGAAATTAATGCAGTTAGAGGCAGGGATACAATTTATATATTTTTTTGTCTGTTAACCTCGAACCCCTCACAGACAGACAACTGTTTCTCCAGAAACACACTGCGACTTTACTAAGCGACAGGGGTAAATATGAAAGGTACCATTCTGGCAAACCTACGGTGAATACTCCAAGACTCACAGCTATCCCTATTCTAAAAAAATATTTTCTCCACCGACAAAATAAATTCAGCACGGAATGTGTTTGTATTTTAATACGAAGGTAACTGGTTGCAGTCATTCCAAGCGAGGGTCGTCAATGATCGTCATTTTTGAACCCAAGGATCAGCGATGGAGCAGCAAAGGAATGCCTTTGCATTCAGACATGGGAGTACCACTAGATAACCCCGTGGCCAGCGGCGAGGCCTGCGTTCCTTCCCCGGGAGACGTTAATAAGCGCTTGCCGATTGTCCAGTAGTGAAAGCGATACAGCTTGAGGTGGTGAAGTGAGGGAGGTAGGAAGACAGCGACGTGCAGAGGCGGGGTCGCAGCTGAGCTGTACTCACGTGCGGAGACGTCCTCGGAGGTGCTCTCTGCTCGACTGCTCGCTCCAACCATGCAGCGCCTGCTCTTAGCCGCTGTACGCCGTCTGGAGGAGGGGGAGTCCAGGTCTCGCACTCACGCACGCACGCACGCCTCACCCGCGCTCAGATGTCACGCTGACACCAACACGAGATGCCGCCCCTCCAACATAGTTTATTGCCCTGGGTTTCAATGTTGTGCTACGAGGAAACGATGACGTCACCTCTGACGACACCATCAGCTGTCTGTGCACGCGCACACACACGTGTACATAAGCAAGATGTTTCTCAACAGGTTTTTCAGAAGTTCCCTCGATCCACAGCCACGCAGTAGACATTTACCTCTAACTGCTTCGAATGAAATCTGCCAGAAAATTCCAGAACGTCGTGACGTCATATTAACTTCACAGGTGGTGAATAATTTGTCGGAAAGAAAACTGGTGACTTCTGGTTGTATCAGAAATTTGGTCAATAAGACCATTTCCAAAATTTCTTTTAAGTTTTATGGATTGAGCTAAACGAAGTCGTCCATAAACGAATACATCATTTCGCAACCCTTTAAGCATATAAAATTGCAAACAACTCTTGGAAGAATAATAAGGTTACAAGAACAGATACTTTAGGTTTAAAAATTCCTACTTACTTCGTAGTGCCTGATGCTCAACATTAGCATATATATTAGAACAGGAAGTAAATGTCTTCCTGTAGCAAATATACTAAAAATTCAGTCTTGATTGTATGGTAAACCAATTCGCATTAATCTGCTTTAAAGTACATGGGAAACAAACATGAGGCGCCCTGAGTTAGAGAAACTACTTTGGACGTGTAACAGAGCAGCGAGCTTTTGCACGACGTTTCGACAATTTAGTTTTAGGAGACTGTCACAGCAGTGTTTCGTCAAACAATGCCGTAAACATTTATTGTAACCTTAAGATTAAAACTACAGTTACAGAGTTTGACAAAGGTCTTGCGGCCGTTCTAGAAATGAAATAATTTCCCTCTTAATAACAGAATGAATTGAATACTTTCAACATAGCTGCTATTGCTGCAATCACTCACGAACATAGCAGTAACCATTGCTAATTCATAGTCATATAGCCAATTAGCACAGTATCGTAAACTACGCATAGCCAGTTACATCCAACCTAATAATCTGTCACTCAAGTTCACTTTCCTATAAGTAATTACATCAAAAAGTAATTAATTTAATTCATATTCCTGTTCCCTATGTGTGTAATTTACGATTCCTTACAAAATGGTGTGGNTTAGCACAGTATCGTAAACTACGCATAGCCAGTTACATCCAACCTAATAATCTGTCACTCAAGTTCACTTTCCTATATGTAATTACATCAAAAAGTAATTAATTTAATTCAAATTCCTGTTCCCTATGTGTGTAATTTACGATTCCTTACAAAATGGTGTGAAAAAATAAGGACACTAGTACTTTTAATTTAGAAAAACTCTAAAAAATATAAGTGTACAGGAATGTTGCTCATGTACCAAATTATGGCGTCACTGTGCATGTTTCTAAGATAAATCGAATAAAAGTATATATATAGAGGTCCTGGTTTATGACATCAGCATTAGCAAACCATTACTGCGGCCATTGCTGCGTTTAATTCTGTGTTTTTTTTACATAGTTTCAATCAGAGAGCGGCCTTTGAAAACCTTTGCAACCATTTCTGCGAATGAAATAAACATGGAAACATCCAAATATTATTTTGGTGAGGAGAGCATCAGGAGAAAAAAATGAGTGTTACCATGTCTGGTTTGCATGAACAACATATCCTGGAAGGAGTGTTTCTCTCTCCTTTCACTGTTTTGTAATCGTAATATGAAGATCTTACGAGAAATGTGTGGTTTTTGTGAAGTCAGTGGTAATGGTAGACAAGTAGGTGAAGGGAGCTTAACCTCTCATCGACAGTGAGTTCCTCAGAGAAGCAGGAACGGGGAAAGAATCGGCCATAACCTTTAGCGAGGACCCATTCCAGTAATGACCTGGAGGGATTCTAGCAAACCGTGGAAAGCTGATATCAGGAAGGTTGTACTGAGAATGGATCCCGTGTCCTCCGGAATACGTCTCCGGTGGTTGGCCACAGTGAGCGGCACCTCGAACCACGTGAATGATAACGGATAATGGATATCGCAACGCAGTGAACACGAACAACAGTACCAGTTCGCCGGGCGACAGGTATGAACTGGCTCTACTGTGGCCTCTACCAAGGTCACACACTCGCCTCGTGCAGTGACTAACAAAGAAGACCAAAAAGCGACCGCTTGCTTTTATTTATATTTATATTGTTTCCTCTCTTGGCACGAAGAACATTTACAATCTCCTGAGTATACGTAATCCGGCCAGCCAAAGAACATAGTCTACCTACTTAAGAGACTGCATCACCCCTTACACGGAAATAGTTCCTTTTAGCATCATAACAGAAATGCCAGTGTCTGTAATAAAAAATGTGTTAATACAGAGATCTGTGCAAGTTTGTATTGTCTGTGACTTAAATGTGAGAATTTATTAATATATAACATTTTGTATTAACAAAATTGATGTATAAATATGTATTAATAGTTCATATGTTAGGTCCGTAATAATGGGTAACCTAATTAGCTAAGCTTGTGTTGTCGCATTTTTCAATAAATNAATAGTTCATATGTTAGGTCCGTAATAATGGGTAACCTAATTAGCTAAGCTTGTGTTGTCGCATTTTTCAATAAATCCTCCTCAATTTAGTTCAGGAAGGAAGAAATAGGAAACGCAATATGGTGTGTGACGCGGGCTAAGGAGCAGCTAAGATGGCATCAAATGCAATATGGTAGGTGACGTGGTCTAAGCAGCCGCTAAGATGGCGTCAAATGCAATATGGTGGGTGACGTGGTCTAAGCAGCCGCTAAGATGGCGTCAAATGCAATATGGTGGGTGACGCAGGCTAAGCAGCCGCTAAGATGGCGTCAAATGCAATATGGTGTGTGACGCGGGCTAAGGAGCCGCTAAGATGGCGTCAAATGCAATATGGTGTGTGACGCGGGCTAAGGAGCCGCTAAGATGGCATCAAATGCAATATGGTGGGTGACGTGGTCTANCTCTACTGGCCAATCAGCGCCTGGTAACTTACTTGCCAGATGGTAGCCCAGGCAACATATACTCTGTGTCATCGCTCCTTCTCTTCCCAGAACATGCTATATTTCAATACACTGCGGGTCTGCCAGTAGTTTTCTCCTCCTTATTAGCGGCGTGTGTTTGTGAGGAGACAGTTTCCTTCTCGACTGGCCAATCAGCGCCTGGTAACTTACTTGCCAGATGGTAGCCCATGCAACATATACTCTGTGTCATCGCTCCTTCTCTTCCCAGAACATGCTATATTTCAATACACTGCGGGCCTGCCAGTAGTTTTCTCCTCCTTATTAGCGGCGTGTCTTTGTGAGGAGACAGTTTCCTTCTCGACTGGCCAATCAGAGTTAGGTAACTCAAATACCGCACGTCTGTAATTCGCGCGCAGACACCTAGGACGCGTAACACGGACACCATCCAATCACGAAAGTGGATCTGAGCTAATGTGTTGTGAAATACAACTGGTTGTGAAATCTGTACGCGAAAATCGGGCGTCACTAGCTATAGTCTATTCACGGTTTCTTCACACTTTTTGAATAAAACCTNCTAGCTATAGTCTAGTCGCGGTTTCTTCACACTTTTTGAATAAAAAATTGGAAAAGAACACACGTTTGGCGTTTTAGGTTGTTTCCTAAATAAGTCGTGTATCACAAGCGTTTTATAATTGTGTTACCATAAAAGTATATAATTTTTTGTTCAATCAAATTATTAAACAATTCAGTTACAACCACCTTCGTCATTGGATCATTTGAATAGTAAGTCGTTTTATCTTTCTGCCCACCAATTATGGAAAGTTGTTATATAAGAAACGTTATTCTGATTGGTTCAATCATGTCGTAGACTGTCATCACACAAAGACAGAAGGCCAATAGCCAAAGGAAAGATGCAATTCTGCACGTAGGATATTGTAGTTTAGACAGAGCGTATTTTTTTTCGCGGAAAATTTGCGGCCTTAATTACTGTAAATACTAGTCTCGTGCCAACAACAACTACTGGCTCACTGCCTCGACAGTTGTGTTTATTTTGTAAAATGCAACTATGTATTTTTTAGCACATAAGTAAACAGCCAACAAGGCACACGACCTACTGATTACTTGTACCAGAGAGTAAATTGAAATATAGAGTTCCGTACTTTCTGTACACTTCATTATTCTTTTAAGATAACGCGTAATTTTTAATTTCTAAACCCAACGCTTTTCTTCGGTTCGCAGTAAAAAAAGATCATGTTTCATAGTGTATGTGTCGTGTACGAATTATCCTAGACGTGCAGGCATGCACGAAGTGGCGAAATTTTATTTTGTTTCGTGTTAAATAAACTTTCACCATGTAGGAGGAGTGCAGGAGAAAAACAATAAACAATACTCAATAATATTCACATTAAAATGTTACCTAAAAAAGGTCACTTATTTATTTCTTCAAATTATTGTAATGCCTCTCGAAATTGTTCCTTACTTAATAAATTACTAATTAAAAATAACCAAGTTAACTTCTAACCGTATTTCTTTGAACATGAAATATGCACCTTCAATATGTACCACACTTTATGTGTGTACAGGTTCTACGCACACATATCTGACCTGCAGTAAGTTAGTCGTGAACCAAGCCTTCATTGTTGTGTTTATCTTGAACGCTACTGCACAGTTTCAAGGCAGGGCACAATCACTGTATTCTTGCAGATGACTTATCTCCTTAAATCGACATTCTCTCAGGAACCAAAAGCCTTTCTGACCTGCCGCTTGTACCACATGTATTATTTCCAATGAGGAATATCTCTTATAGACATTCTTGAAAGAATTTAGTAAATATTATCAATATATAATACCTTATAAACGTGCATTTATGCTGCTGACATATATATTAAAACTTAACACTGAATTTTCTTAAAAGTGAACGTTGTTCATGTTTTCTTAATGGTACTTAATTAACTCCCGAAAATACTTTTTAACGACATGCATGCTATATTTTTCCAAGTGAAGTATGAATCTTTTGTTCTGTTTAAGTTTTTTTACACGGAGAAAACAAAGGAGATATTACAATGTAGCTTCTAAACCATTGTTTTGCTCATGGAACATGATCATTCTTTGGTTCTNTGCAATGTAGCTTCTAAACCATTGTTTTGCTCATGGAACATGATCATTCTTTGGTTCTGCTTTTTTAAAGGGCACTACAAATGCAACATTTAATGAGGTATTGTATAATTCCATATTCAAAGGAATTAATTAAACATTAAATATTCTCGTATTTTAAAATATACATTACGGACGTAATATAACTACTTNCATGCATTTATGCTAGTGACATATATATTAAAACTTAACACTGAATTTTCTTAAAAGTGAACGTTGTTCATGCTTTCTTTATTGTACTTAATTAGCTTCCGAAAACACTTTTTAACGACATGCATGCTATATTTTTCTAAGTGAAGTATGAATCTTTTGTTCTATTTAAGTTTTTTTACACGGAGAAAACAAAGGAGATATTACAATGTAGCTTCTAAACCATTGTTTTGCTCATGGAACATGATCATTCTTTTGTTCTGCTTTTTTAAAGGGCACTACAAATGCAACATTTAATGAGGTATTTTATAATTCCTTATTCAAAGGAATTAATTAAACATTAAATATTCTCGTATTTAAAAATATACATTACGGACGTAATATAACTACTTTATTTGTTATAGGTTTATTTATTTTCCGGTAAAGACAAAAAGTCATTAAATAAATATTAGAGACAGAACGATAGCAGGTATCTGTTGTTTTATTAATTGGTTTATAAGAATGCTGACTTAGGTTGCATAACTAATTTGAAAGTGTCTGATTGGATATTGAGATTATATTGCTTACTGTTTATAATAAACTTGTAGTCGACAATAATTGCTGTGTGCGGTCAGATGTTATCTTGTTGGAATATAGCACCTGGAATCCTGACCAGTAATGGGAGCATATGTGGGCGTAGCATTACATTTACATACCGCTGGGCCGTCAATTTTCCACATAACGTGACGAGAGTGGATCGGTTATCGTATAATATGACTACCTAGACCACAATGCCTGCCATGAGGGAAGTGTGGCGCTCGACAGCGCGACTGTGGCGTGAACCAGGAGTACTCCACACCTGGGCGCGATGACCAACTGTCCTTATAACTGAACAGTGCTAACGTAACAGTATGGTGTCAAACGTCTACCCTACAATACCCCCACATTTAACAAAAGCCAAAACAAAGGTTTGTTGCTAACGTTGGGGAAAGAATGGGAATTTACTGTACCGTGTTGTATATGATTTTGTGCTCAGAACACATGAATATTATTTTTAAATCAGCTGTGGCAACTTAAATGATGTTATTTTAACAATGTGTTACTGATATAACTAATGACCTTATTTCCACTATATGGTTTCCCATCATTTTAAAATATGTTTTTATAATGCGTAAGTAGTAAGTAGGTCTTGACGTGTCGCTAAGAGCAATAACTTTATTGATAAAAGCATAAAAAAATAAAACAGTAATGAGACATTTACAAATACAGATATGGCCTACCTGAGAATCAAAAATTAATAACCACGTACCAGAAGCAAACGTGCAATCAACTGCATTACAGAGGTCGGATTCGGAGCATCAGCTTCGAATGTAATCAGTATCTTGCTATGAATCATAGGGTTTACTGACCTAAAATTATTACAATACTAACATTTTGAAAAAAAATTGTTTGAATCACTTAAAACACGAAAGTTTCCGTGGCTTGTCATAGCGCTAGTGGAATGAATAATTTAATGAGAACCGGTTTTTTTTTGTCAACAAGATATGGCATATAAACTCCAATTATTTACATGTGACGCTCTTCATAAATCGAGGACAGAAATGTTACGTATTAGTGAATTGCCATAAACACAGAATACAAAATTAAGTTATAATCGGTTACACAGTTTTGTAGATATAGTTTAATAAGCTAAAATGTTACCTAAGCCACCAACCTGTAAATAAATGCCTGGCTCACTTAACTAATTCCACCAGTACCACAGTACACCTTTTTCTCCAAATTTAGTGGGAATCGGATGATTGTTCCCTATGATATTACATACAAATTCAATTTTTGCTATGTGGTCTATTTTACAAAATGACAGAGAAATGAAGCCTGTATATACAAAATGTTATGGTTAAAATAGTTACTATCAGCGTACAGATTTAAGATAAATTTAGTTTCGTTGTTTCGTAGATATAACATACTGAGGTTAAATGTTTATATTGAGGCCACTTTGAAACTATATGTCTGTTCGACTTAAAACATATCAATTTACTTGCCTTCCTAAGTGCTACTTTATAGCTAAATATGGTAGATATCAGCTGGTTTTCTCAGAAAATATTATATACAGATTTTAATTTATAATGTAATGCTATTTTACAAAATTGCAGACACAAATCTTTGTGTGGACACATTTGGATGGTTGTAATATATACTGCCAGTATACAAAATTGAGCTGGAATTAATTACATGGATTCGACGATATCGCATACCAAGCAAAAATAGCTGTGCGACCGCCATAATGAAAATAAGTGTATGACCGTCTAAAACATACAATTTCACATTACCCGCTGCAGTACTACATGTTTGCCATATTTGGTAGTAATCAAATAATGTTTTCCCGAGATATGACATAACAACTATATGTTTTCGTGTGGCTTTATCTTACAAAAGGGAGGAAAAAAGTGGCTAAGCTTTGGCATACATATGTGATGTTTGTAATATATTCTTTCAGCTTACAAAATTTAGTCGTACTTAATCTGTCACTATAGTAGATAACATATTTAAATATAAAAAAAAAGCGATTGTAACTGCCATTTTGTAAATAAGAACATAATCAAGTTTAATTTCGTACGTTTACATGTTCAATCAAAGTGTTATTTACGTCTCAAGTTTGGTGAAAATTNAATCAAAGTGTTATTTACGTCTCAAGTTTGGTGAAAATTGGTAGAATAGTTTCATGTGGTTTTATATCTCAAAATCGCTGACCAACAACAATTCCCATCTCTAAATTCAATGCTTATATTATGCACCGCTAATATACAACATTTTGTTCAAATCGGTTGAATGTTTCCCGAGATATGATATTTCTTCTTAAATTTTAAAATGCCGCCATTATGAAAATAAGTGTTCAAGGACAACAAAAGTTAAGTGTATTCCCTGAGTACAATATGTGTACCCAGTTCGGTGAAATTAATTCAAATTCATTAAGTGGGACACGCACACATAGACACACACACATACTCAGACACACAGACAGAAAACTGATATCTTAAGCCTTTCTTTCCTTTGGCTAATAGTCTAAAAGAGACAGATACATACTAAGTTGTAATTAAACTGGTTTGTATTGTGGTATTATTTTTATTTTCATGCAAACTATTGCCTTGCTACATAGGTTTGAATACCATGACATCCTACTAGGACTTTCTACTGGTGTATATTGTATAAGTAATGAAGAAATTAATTTCATACATTTGAACATTTATTCAATGCCTATGNACTTTCTACTGGTGTATATTGTATAAGTAATGAAGAAATTAATTTCATACATTTGAACATTTATTCAATGCCTATGCACTTAAATAGGTGGGCTATACAACACTATTTAAATAATTAATTCATAAAGGAACAAAATTAGAATTTGTAGAAAGTTAAAGTCTTAAAACTAAAATAGGCTATTAAGAAAAAATATCATATAAAAATACAGAACTGAAAATATTAATATTAAAATTCGTGGATTTAAATAAATGTNTTATTAAGAAAAAATATCATATAAAAATACAGAACTGAAAATATTAATATTAAAATTCGTGGATTTAAATAAATGTTAAAATTTACAGAATATATGTAATGAAATAACGAAATTTTTTAAATCATTTACAAATTAATTACAAATTAAATATCATTAAGTATTATAAAAAAATAGATATTACGAAATACCGTTATACGAATGGAAAACAATTGTGTAAATTGAATAACATAAAATGTTTTACTATTTGAAAAGAAAATAATTCACATTTTGTGAAAAATTATATCATTATGTGAGAAAAGAGAGAACATATTATTTATAAATATCACGTAATAAATAATTAACCCAATTTTAATTATGACATACGAAAAAATGTATTTTTAAGAACCAACATTTTTTTTTTCGTCTTACAGCGAGTATTTATAGGAGCGTTGCAGATATTTGAAACAAATTGAATTTTAATAACCATTATTTTTTTGTTTACATACATACAATGCTACGATGCTCATTTAATTATTATAGCCTTTGATACATATATACACCGTTGTAATTCAATTCCTAGTAAAGAAGAAAAATAGATACCATTGACTATGTTACCGGTGGTATTACGGCTAACTTTAAATGTATGCCTTCTAATAAACCTGGAAACCTAACAATACTTAGACTAACAAGAAATATCTGACTATTGTCCGAATGGAAACCCATGTTCGATTATTAAAAATTATTTTTACCTGTATCTTTGTAATGATTTAGAATACACCATAAAAAAGTATGTATATAAATTAATGTTTTCTAATTTAAATATTAAATTGGAATATGAGGTGATTACAAATTTGCAGAACTTGATTAAGAGAAATGGTAATTTAAATATATATATTTATAAAACTATATACACACTAATAAATTATTTGATGGAAATTTATTTAACCATGAATTTGAATAATTTGTAACTTTTGATTGAATCATAGTTGCTATTATACAGCACCTTGGTTAAAATTTGATGAAATGTTAAAAAAATTATTTTTAAGTGAGATGAAATAAATGTTTATGGTTAAATGTTTGCAGGGAAACATAATATAAGTAAATCATGTGAAAATCTTAATANTAGTTAAATAATTGCAGGGAAACATAATATAAGTAAATCATGTGAAAATCTTAATAAAATATTTTTATGTATATAATAAAAGTAAAANTGGTTAAATGTTTGCAGGGAAACATAATATAAGTAAATCATGTGAAAATCTTAATAAAATATTTTTATGTATATAATAAAAGTAAAATAAATAATTATTTAACATATTTGAAATCACATAATCTACAAAAGTATATTAATTCTTAACGCATATGATTTGCGTATTAACATTACGTGATTAGGATAAAATTTAGATACAGAAGCACATACAATAAAAAACTATTGTACTTCTAATGAAATATGCGTACTAGAAGTATATTCAGATAATAAGATATAATTACAAAATAAACATTACGATTTTCTCCACTACAGAATGTTACAAATTTGTAAAAAATAAAATTATGAAAAGTAATTACTTTATAATATATAGAACATGAAAAGTAGTGTAATAATGGTAAAACTAAATTTTTTGATAACTAAAAAAATATAATCTTATAATTTGGTCATAATTAAGCACAGTCGAGTATACAAATAACAAAATAAATTTCTAAAAAATTATGCAAAAAATTTATAAAATAGATATGTATGTAATATAATTATTAAAAAAAAATGTAAATCTACTAATGATTACAAATGTGAAGATTGAAATGCATATATTTGTATTTGAAAATATATACATTTAATTTTACCTAATGTATATATTTTGGTGTTATATATATAAAAAAACATATTTGCATTTAAAACAATTTTACTTGAATATTATTGTATCTAAACAATCTCCAAAGAAACAATATATATACAATTCATTTCAATGTTAATTAAAACTTAAAATAATATATCTGATTAGATAACAAACATTTAATAAAGAGAACATATTAAAATTAATAAATTTGAAAGCGGAAATAATTATTGAAATTACGTAAAGAATAAGTTAATTGGCTAACGAGATACAGCATAAATGTTAAGATTACTCTCATGGCAATATCTTATGAAGAAACAAGTAAAGGAAGCTCTGTGTATGCATATTTAATCGATCTAATCGAAATTTGTTCTATTTTATTAAGTTCGATAACATATATAATACACATATCTATATATATTATACTTCTTCAATTAAAAGAAATACGCCTCATGCTCTTAAAATATGTAAGTTTACATGGCCAACCAAAGCACTAATTGAGTAAAAAATTTGGTGGGATTCAGTTCATTGGCCTCCATGATATTACATAAAAACTCAAATTACTCATGTGATGCTATCTTCATAAATAGATGACAAAAATGTTATGTATGGGATCATTCCATGTTTTTCAGAGATACTGCAAACATATAGATTGGTTCTAATTGTTTTGAACAAATAGCATATTTAACAAACATACTTACGTTAATATTATTTTAAAAATACATAACTACAGCATTGATACTGACACATTCTGCGTCCCTTTATTTTTGTCGTCAGAACACACGCTCTGGCGAAGCTCGCAGGCGGACGACCGCAATAAGGATTAAGGGTTTTGTGGACGTGCCGGAAGAGTGACGCCAGGAGCCTCGCAGCTGCAAAGGCGTGCTACCAAAGTTTTCTGCACGTGCAACTGTTCCTGCACATGCAGACGACATCTGGAGACAACGGAAAGCACCAGGATGCGGACACAGCTGTATTTTGCAGCTGCCCAAGGGTTACCAAGATCCCATCACCAGCTGCATCTGTCCCGGGCTTGTACCGCAATAAACCATGAGAGCTTTTAGCGGGCGTGCGCGCAGAACCGGACAATAAACTTCCAGGCCAGAATCAAGGGACAACGCCAGGCTGGCTGCGGGCCACAGGAGCAGTGGCTACGTGTTTTACGACTCAGGGAGGACGACAAGCACCCCGGACNCGACATCTGGAGACAACGGAAAGCACCAGGATGCGGACACAGCTGTATTTTGCAGCTGCCCAAGGGTTACCAAGATACCATCACCAGCTGCATCTGTCCCAGGCTTGTACCGCAATAAACCATGAGAGCTTTTAGCGGGCGTGTGCGCAGAACCGGACAATAAACTTCCAGGCCAGAATCAAGGGACAATGCCAGGCTGGCTGCGGGCCACAGGAGCAGTGGCTACGTGTTTTACGACTCAGGGAGGACGACAAGCACCCCGGACNTGCCAGGCTGGCTGCGGGCCACAGGAGCAGTGGCTACGTGTTTTACGACTCAGGGAGGACGACAAGCACCCCGGACCACGTGCAGGCAGAGACAGGGGAAGTTGAATATGGTGATGGACGCTACAAAACCACACAAGGAGGGAGGAACAGGCTGTCAGTTGAGAGATGTCGAGGCAGTCAGTCGGGGGGCCTGAAGCGAGGCGTCCAGGTCGAAGCCGGTCGAAGCCAGTGCGATGAACAAGTCAGTCAACCATACAGTCGCGGATCGAGCAGTTAGTCAGTCAGTCGGAGTCAGTCGAGGATCGAGAATGCATCACGACGTCGACCTCAGTCGGAGGCCGTCAAACGGGACGTGCGGCGGGAAGAATCCGAGAAAAGTCAGTCAGACTTCGTCAAACGAGAAGGGTGTACCGGGAGCCGAGAGAAAACGAGTTCGCCAAATGCATCAAGACGTGGACCTCAGTCGGAGGCCGTCAAGCGGGACGTGCGGCGGGAAGAATCCGAGAAAAGCCAGTCCGACGTCGTCAAACGCAGAGTCCTGCGTGGACCCGAGAATGAGGAACTTCGAGGCCAGGCGTCGGGACGCCCCACCAAGCCGCCAGCCGAGGGAAGACAGCGCAGCAGTGTCTGATAAGTAGTTCTACACCAAGTGTTAAGAATCTCCCCCCCTCCCCCCCTCCCCACGACGCCAATCGCGGCGTCAAACCATACGTAGCCTACATAGAAAAAGGGGAGGGGAGTTTGTCTCGTGAGTTCATGTACCAGTTAACCTGTTCAAGCAACAATAAAACTCGATTATGTGAACTCGCAAATAAAGTGTAATTTATTAGTAAATTGGACCTAGAGACAGCAGTGTTGACGTATTCCTACGCCCTGTCACTGAGGGCTAGCATCAAGTGCTGGCGCCTCACGCTGCAGAGCAGATTCAATACCTACTTCCAAACTTCAGCATTTGGCAGGTATCAATACATGTAAACGCTAAGAGATTGAAATTTTTTTACATTTCGTCTGATTTTGTGCGAATAAACTAAATGTTTCCCGAGATAGAACGTAAAAGCTATAGTAAAGCTTATTATTAGTAAACTGCCGCGTTTGGCGAGAATCTATTGACTAGTTTAAGAGGTAGGAATTAACACCTTTATAATTTTAGGCAATGCTGTATCACAGCATTTAAGAGAAGTAACACTATCCCATTTTAAATCCACTGTTTACACGGGACACTGCCGATGTGCTGAATTTGGTTAAGTTCCCGAGATATAAAATAGTTTCATAAATATTAAAAATCAGTCACAATGAAAAAAGCACATGGCGTGGTCCATAACTATAAATGTCGGTTGTTTTTATTTAGTACTATATATGTAACGAGTTGGGTAAAATTAGGTTCATTGGATGAAAAGTTTTTAGGTGGGGCACATGCAGAGCCGCAGACAGAAAGGCACAATCGTGTGTGTGTATATATATATATATGTACACAGACATACAGACAGACGGGAAAGTGATATAACCGTATCTTTTCTAAAAGTGTGTTAGTTAAAACGTTTTAATGTAAGAAGTGTATGCAGATAAAGATAAAAAAATGCATACAATAGAAGTTATAAAATTGAAATAAGAAGATGTTTTGCTATTACAATAATAATAATGTAATATGTATAAATAATCTTTATGAATAATTTAATTTTATGTTATAAATACTTATTTGACGAACAATAATATGTAGAACCATTTCTTTATTTTACCAAATAATAAAGTTTTCATGTTTGATATTAATAAAAACTATTTTAATGCAATATTTTAAAAATCACTGATACTATAAACACATGGTCGTTAGGATATAATATTATAAACAATACTCTTTAAAATAAGTTAACATATTTAACTATACAAATATTTGTAGTACTGAATTATTTTTGTAACACCTAATAAAATTATTACATTAAAGAACGTTAAATCCTTTTTTTTAATATTAAATTTTGTTAAAAAATTTTGATCGAATATTATAATAATCAATATTTTGTTCGTCCATTAATATACTTTCATATATTTATGCAATAATACGCTGTAGCTATTAAAATTATCTGAAAGTAATGTATGATATAATAGTACTATATATACATATATAATAGTTTCTTACATATTAAAATAAGGTTTTAATTTGGTCTATTTTTATTTTATAACCATTTTCAAATTTTAATTTAAACAAATTATATAAAAATAAAAGAGTCCAACATTCAAAATTTTCATACGTAACAAATATATTACATTTTAGTATAATAATTAATATGTTATTTACTATTAATTTATGTTACAAAATTTTAATTAACATGTATTGAAAAAGTATTTTTAAATTTCTATCGACATTACTACCATAATAATTATTTCTCTAGCTTCCAATGCGATAAATTACCAATATTGTTAGGCCCTTCTATGTCTAAGATGTGATAATATGTTATACGAATCAAAAACACGACATATGTATATGCCTACGTTATTCACATCCAGATCTATGACACATTTTATAACATTGGTAGTGAAATTTTTGGCAATAGCATTTATTACCTAACTGTAGTTTAATTCCTTGACTGTTGTTTTGAGTTTGTAAATAAATAGTACATAAATACCATGTTTAGAGAGAAATATTTATTAGGTATTACCAGTTTATATTCATTGAATATTTTTAGGTAAGGCTTGTCTTTATCTCAGAATTACATATATTAATTTGATATATATATATATTGGAAAAAGTGTGTAAACACGTACAGAAATTTGCTAACATAAAGAAATGAATGTACGGGTCAACTGTTTCACAATAAAATGGAAACATATAATATGAATTGACAGGGTTAGCACTGCTGTATAGCTTAAGATATTTCAAAACACGAATAAATAAACATGCTGCACAGCAAAAATTATATCATAATTGTGTATGATTGATGAGGAACAGATGTTTTCTCATGTTTACCGTCAACGGATTCAGTGACATAGATATTTCTTTGCGGGATGCTAAAATCATGGCTTGATGGGTTGGGGGGAAAATGTTTGGAATTTACATTTTTACTGTCTGTAATTCCATTACGAACATGACTAGAATCATAAAGTTAGCGAAACAATCAAAGGTTTTACCAGTGTAATTTGAGTGACAAACGGGTGGTTGACAATTCTAGCAGCTGATGAAACATTCAAGTGACGTGAATCGCCGGTAAACATAATAATGTACATCCCGCTGAACAAGAATAAGTGACTCATTACACTCGAACAACAGCTCCACAATGTGTATAGAAGTACACATACACACATGTGAAAACATATCTACATGTTTACATTCACAGGCCTATGCACACCAAAAAGTAAGGACGGGCAAAAGCAAATGTGTGGAAAAGTAAAGAGAAAATACGAAAGGATGTATACACTCACAGCGAAAAGTCGACTGAACCGTCTTAAAACTTTTGCCACCTAGAGAACAAGAGCTAAAGACCTAGTGTGAATAACTTCACTTACGTTTTCGTTAATTTCTATTTTAAATATTAGAAATTTACTACCTAGAAGTAAGTTCTATCTCCCAATATCGGGTATTTTTACCAAAGTTAATCTGAAGATTAATTCACCTCAGTTACGAATTCTTAAAATCAGTTTTTAATAAAAGGTTTTTAATTTTTCACAAATAAAAAAAATTATATATGTGTAACTGAAAATTACGAATATTTTCATTAGCAAATTAAAGTCATGAAATGTTATACGATTCCAAAGCGAACCATTTACATTATTCGCACTCAGATATGAGACACAATTAATACATTTATTTAGTGGACATTACGTCAGTAAAACACCAATTTAAATGTGAAAGAAGGAAAGATTTTGCGTGTTTGTCAGAATGTGGTCTGGTGGAACAAACGTCTCAGGTAGGTTCTTGCAAGCTATAAATAGCGGAAGGTGATGGGATACCTCCGCAGGCTCATCTTGGCTATAACGCCTTGGACACACTACGGTATCTGTATTTGCGGCCGTCGGACTGGACTTCCTCTCTTATAAAACAACTAAATCTTGCCTGATGGTTTACGTCTTAATTCAACACGACTTTGAATTTATTTCTTATTGAATAACTTTTCGGCCTTTGTGGGGTACACCATCTGTTAGTGGCATTGGCTTACACAGCACACCAAAATAGTAATAGAGAAAATGAAGCCAAATGGGTGAGAGCGAACGATAATGGTTCCATTGGTCATCAGTTCCAGGGAACTGAATATTGAAATTCTCTTATTTTTAAGCGACTCTTGTTAAATGTCGATAGTTCACTAGCATAAGTCGCTGGTTTTCCGTTCATTTGAATGGTTCGCTTGTCGGTAAAAGCTTATCAACTGACGTTCTGTGGATAGTTTTTCACTGACTGATGTTACTGGTTAGGGCCTAGTGTGCACTACAATGAATAATTTACAATAATATTAGCATCACGTTTGTAGAAATGGATTAGGTGGATGTTTTATAAAACAGAATTAAGGAATTAGATTTTCATCCATGTTTACGCTCAGTTGTTCTAAGAATGAGCTACTGAAAACTGTTTCCCAGTTACACCATCCTAAATAACAGAACTGCCCAGTATTTTGATAGAGGGTGGGTGGTTTAGGTTGGTGACTAATTAAAAATTATGTAAAATATATATTTCAAATAATTTTATTCTCGTACCTGTATAAGTGTTTATACAATTCATAGAGAGAAATCTGAAATTTTTTTACCATAAGACAGTAACTTATTTTAGTATTTAGCAGCCAACATCCCGTGGCACAACCAGATGGTGCACCACCGGTCTGGGGTGCGGGAGGTTCTGTATTCGAATCCCAAGTATGGTATGGGTGTTAGTTTCAGTTAGGTGATTGGTTATTGTGTAAGCCGTCCCCTGATAAGACTTCAGGCATAACACCTGAGGACATCAATAAGCCATTTCCAATTGCAATCCAATTGTATTTGGTAGGAAATACTTTCATTATAATGTACACAATAAAATATTCTATTTCCTCAGCAAAATAGTGTTATGCATGTTCACAGAGCAAAGGCCTCTGAGGTAAACGTATCTATATTTAGTAGATGGGCACTTCTCGAGTTTTGAAAGGAAAATAAAGAATTTGTTACTTTGGGGACAACTTAAACTGACTTTGCACCCAAGATATGTCATTTAAAAGAATAATTGCTATTATCAAGATTATTCCTTAGGGTGACTGTAAGATTTTGTTTTAGCGGATATTTTCACCTTGCAGTTGGGTGTAAGAAAATAATTAGTATTAAAATGTTGCTAATGTCGTATTTTTGCAGCAGCTTTCAGTTATACACACAAAAGAAAATAGAGATTTCTGCTTGAATGAGTGGTTTTAGGATTGATACAGTAATCAACCTCCTGAAAGTTAACTACTTACAGACTCTGTAGTAGATGCAATCATATGTGTGCGCTTCAAGCTAGACAACACGCGACGAACATAATTGACAAAACANCAGACTCTGTAGTAGATGCAATCATATGTGTGCGCTTCAAGCTAGACAACACGCGACGAACATAATTGACAAAACACTGGTGAATATGACGTGCACTGATCAACGATGCCTGCATGTCTTCCTTCTGAATATAAGTTTATACTTGCTGATATCGGAGAGTGGACAGTCTTACATTAACCACGATAAGGGCGGGGGGGGGTACATTCAGGTGTTGTTCAGTAGTGTTCCTCATCCGTTTATGTTCGTTCAGTTAGGATAGTTTACATATANGGGGGGTACATTCAGGTGTTGTTCAGTAGTGTTCCTCATCCGTTTATGTTCGTTCAGTTAGGATAGTTTACATATAGCTTAATGTATCTCTTAGTGTTTCGCTAACAGTGCGGGTATTCACAGACTGAACTGTTGTTTGGGTAAGCAGGAAAGGAGAAAATGTTGGCAATGACCTGTATGAAGCATATACCAAAGATGGGTANGAACTGTTGTTTGGGTAAGCAGGAAAGGAGAAAATGTTGGCAATGACCTGTATGAAGCATATACCAAAGATGGGTAAGATCGAATTTTGTCTTACCTAACAGTAATTCAATTATTGCAATTGAAACTGTCAAAATAATGTACAAACATTGAGGGACAAAATTTAATAAGTTTGATTATCTGCAGACTTTCGATTTTTTACAATTGGAAATGTGAATTACTTGAAAATAATCTAGTGTCATTGAAACAAAGTCAGAGGAAGTGTACTGGCATTAAATAGCACTAAAGTACACAAAATTTGTTATTACTTCTTATACTATACACAATGTCACCCAATATTAACTTTACGGTATGAAGGAACCATCCCGACTATCAGATGTCGTGGGGCTTCAGAATGGTGGGATCGCGAATCGAACCCCGGCCTTCTCGAACACAACTTCAGTTTATTATTGCTGGTTCTCCTCACTCAGACATTGGGATATTCTGCTGCTTCAATATTATGAATAGTTTCACCTACCGAAAATATGCGGTAAGTATTGTCAGGTATTTATGAACTAGCCGGAGCTGTCATTTCCCATGAATCGCAAGATGAATCACCACTGTTGCGCAGTCACAGTGATGCAGTTGTTATACCACTCTTCTCCTAAGCAAACCGAGTTCCACTTCCGCCGGGTTCGCTCCCGGATTTTCGCATGTGATCATCGTGCCAGACGATGCCGCTGGTGGGTGAGTTTTCTTGGGGATCTCCCGTTTCCTCCTCTTTTGCATCCCGGCGCTGCCTCATACTCACCTCACTTCACTGTCATCGACTCCCAAGGCTTTGATATTAAGAGTCGCCCAACTCCCTTCACTTCATTCTCCACGGTGTGGGTTAGTAGACAAGCCAGGATCTCATGTCTCGAGAAACCAGGCTACATTTCGAAATCTGCAAAATTTTGAAGAAAATTCATGCATGTCAGTGCTAACATGGTAGTTTTAAGAAACAAACTTTATTACTTGGTATTGTATGTTTTATAGAATGCGTAAATTGCATTAAATTTTTTTGAAATCATACGATTTTCAGTTAAGAGTAGCGCACTGAGATAAGAATTATTTAGCAGAAATACAACCTAGCAATGCCAATAAATTCGTTGCCCAACTGGCGCCCGGATTGAAGGCAGCCACTCACCACAGCCTCCGTTACTGATTGTACTCCGTAAATAAATGATACATTCGAGCACAGCGGGGAAAACGCTGACACTTGAATTACATTTAAAACTCTAATCCAAGTATTTGAACTGAACGTGGTCTTGTCACAGTTTAGAACATCAGTTGTATTTTTGTCTTCAGTCACGACACTTNCCAAGTATTTGAACTGAACGTGGTCTTGTCACAGTTTAGAACATCAGTTGTATTTTTGTCTTCAGTCACGACACTTATTTCAATAGAGTGCGTATGAGCGGTTACAAAGTTGCGAAAACATGCAATTTGCTAAGCATTAATTTGAGGAACGATAAAATAAATTGTGTTTAATAATGGAGTAATTTACGAAATAAATGGATTTTACAAAGAAATGAGGAAAAGGTCTTAAAAAAAGATTTGCAATTATTTTTATAATACCAATAAAATTTCATAACATTTATAGGCAATAAATTTTCTGCTATTAAAATATTTAGCTACTGNCCAAGTATTTGAACTGAACGTGGTCTTGTCACAGTTTAGAACATCAGTTGTATTTTTGTCTTCAGTCACGACACTTCTTTCAATAGAGTGCGTATGAGCGGTTACAAAGTTGCGAAAACATGCAATTGTAAAATTGTGCGCTAAGCATTAATTTGAGGAACGATAAAATAAATTGTGTTTAATAATGGAGTAATTTACGAAATAAATGGATTTTACAAAGAAATGAGGAAAAGGTCTTAAAAAAAGATTTGCAATAATTTTTATAATACCAATAAAATTTCATAACATTTATAGGCAATAAATTTTCTGCTATTAAAATATTTAGCTACTGTTTAATATTCCGTTGTATTTTTTGCAGCGGATAACTAATACATTGCAACAAAACGTTTATTTTTGACAATGACATTATGTTTTCTAATAATAAGTTGAAACTAAAGAGTAGTAGGATAAAACTGACTTTGGTGCAGGAATCTTGCATAGGAGCCAAGAGCCGCCAGCCATCACGGTTGTCGTGGCAACCTGGGGCGGCGATGTTGTGATGGCACCCGACCACAATATTGGATATTGGTGACCTTGACCTAGACCCATAACCTTGGCCTTGACATTCGCCACATTTTCTTTTAGTTCCCAAATATTTTTGAAAAATTATAGAAAGTCGACAAACATACAATTAACCTACCCTAACGCTCTTTACCCTACAAACCTTAAACATTTCCCCCCTCCCATCACCCATCACAATCATATAAACGTCAAAAAAAATGCAAACATTATTACAACTTTTCTAAAATAGCGACGATTATATAACGTTAACCAAACACCCATTTTAATGCTGTCGCCCCATCATAAAGAAACGAAAAAATTGCAAAATATCGAAAAATTAATTCTAAAAATCTAAGAACACATAACATTAAACTCACACACATGCCACCACCCTTAGCTCACCATATCTCCAATACCACTTCCGCACAATCATAAAAATATCAAGATTAATTTCAAAAAATCGAAAAACTAATTCTAACAACGAAAAATTTATTTAAAAAATTGAGGAACATATAATGTTTACCTCACACTCACCACAC
>NQII01006637.1:0-63523 GCA_002778355.1 Clitarchus hookeri | reverse complement strand
ATCATCATTAGCCCCCTTACATACCCCTTCCACTCACCTCATTCCTCTAACAAACACACCCACCACTCACCACCCTCACAATCATAAAAAATCGACAAAAATCAGCAAAATTTCAAAATAAATTAATAAAAGTTTAGCAACATATTACATCACTGACTCCAACAACCATGTTGGATGTTGGTGAATTTAACACTACTGATCATGAATTCGAAAAACCTAGAAAAAATTGTTGAAATCGACAAAAACAATGAAAAGTTTAGGGACATATAATATCACTGAATCAGACATCCATGTTGGATGCATAATTGCAGAATATATTGTTTTTAAGGAATGTCTGTTATTGGCATTTCATACATACCAGACCATGTAAGCGAAGTATTTGGAAAGTGTAAAATCAGAAAATATAATGCAAATCGACGAATATATATTTCGGATTCCAACCAACCTGTGGATTTTCGTGACCCTGACCTTGACCTCAATGACCTTAAACAATAAAATTTTGAAAAAATTTAAAAAATCAAATAAGCATTGTAAAATTTTGACAAATATAATATGTTAATAACTACGGCCACCATGTTTAATGCTGGCGAGTATAAACTTAACCCAAATGACCTTTAACTCGGAAAATAACTAAAAAAGTGCGAGAAATTGCAATCACCTGAAATGCTATAGAATAAAAATTTTACATACGTAATACAAAAAAGCAAGTTGGATGTATGTGACCCTAAAAGTTCGATTCTCGTAAAGGTGGCAGAGCACAGCCTCTCCCTGTTACGACGATCAGTAGACGTCTGAACTCCAGCCTATATACTGCATTGGTTATATAGCCGATCAATCCTACGACCCGCAAAGCTAATTATTGACTTTATGTAGAAAATATACTTCTTCCACACTCCCGACACAACCCCACACAGACACACCTCTCGTCAGTTCACTTACCTCAACATTTAAAAGCCATAGCTCAGCCAACAACAAGATTTATGGATGTCACCATCCATTCAACCACCCCGTCCCCAACCCACCATTAATAACTAGCCATAGGTTGTCCCCTCGTCATGCACCCTTGTCATCAACCAACCACACGATTCTACAACCCTCCCCTATTCGCTAAACGAAACCCCGACCGGTTCCTGAAAATATGTAACTCTACCCAAGACTGGCTATTGCCAAGACCAATTACTGCAGAAATGGCTAGAACAGTGGACAAGACCAACCCACAATACCATCCACATATAACGACAGTCTATGAAAATCAATCTCGATGAAGTCGCGTAATACAAATTACCAGGCCAACCAACCAGTTGCGAATCATTTCTCAAAAATATTTCCCAGTTCATTCTTTAGCCTTCTAGAACCCAGCTGATTTTATTACCCAAGTAAGGCATAATACTTCAGATCCTACATGCCCTTTCTCTTCGAAATCGATTGTACACACCGTTGACTTAATATGTATTTCAGGGAAGCAGAACATACTGAATACAAAATTAAACTAACCATATTATGTATGCATCAATTATATTTATTTACTGAGTTTAAAAATAGCATCTTTCTAATTGTTTCATAAATTTGATCTTTATAAATTAATCAGATGTTTGCAGGTCATGGATAGTAGCCAACAGTCTCACATGATGTAACACCGATCCTTCAGTTCACTAATGCTAGAAGATATCTCGTTAATGTTTGACAAATCTCCATCTTGTTGCAAAGCGATCAAATGACTGAGTCGATAAATAAGTTCATCCGAGTCTTCGGTAAAAAATGTAGTCATTATTATCAGCATGTACTGAATTCTCAATTTCTCTGGTTGCAGCAAATGAGCATGCGTTCTTAACGCCTTCTGCCTTTCTTCACTCCACTTGTCAAAGAAAACTCGTTGGTGAAATGTGTGGGAACGTCGAGAGAATGATCATACTACTGACGAGATACTTCATCAACTGTCTGAACTAATGACTGAAGGTATGCAGGAGGCAATTCACACCATGAATCCTGCAGGGTAGTCCACAAATACATAGGAGTGCTATTCGGTGAAGATCTCTTCTGAACAGCACGTTGCAAGGCATCCCAGATATGCTCAATAATGTTTATGTCTGGTGCGTATGGTGGTCAAGAAAAGTTTTTAAATTCAGAAGAGTGTTCCTGAAGTCAATCGGTAGCAACTCTCAACGTGTAGGGTGTCGCATTGTCCTGCTTTAATTATCCACGTCCGTCGGAATGCACAATGGACACGAATAAGTGCAGGGGATTGGAGAGAATGCTTACGTATCTGTCACCTGTCAGAGTCGTATCTAGACGTATCACGGGTCCCACTCCACGCCAACTGCACATGCCCCATTCCATGACAGAGCCTCCACCAGATTGAACAGTCCCCTGTTGACATGTAGGGTACATGGATTCATGAGGATGTCTCCATACCCGTACACGTCAATCCGCCCGATACAATTGGAAACGAGACTCGTCAGACAAGGCAACGTGTTTCCAGTCATCAACAGTCCAATGGCGGTGTTGACGGGCGCAGGCGAGGCGTAAAGCTTTGTGTCGTGCAGTCAACAACGTAACACGAGTGGGCCTTCGGCTCCGAAAGACCACAAAAATGATAATCCTTTGAATAGTTCACACACTGGCACTTGTTGATGCCCCAGCATTGAAATCTGCGCCAATTTGAGAAAGGGTTGCACGTCTGTCACGTTTAATGATTCTTGTCAGTCGTCATTTGTCCCGTTCGTTCACGATCATTTTCCGGCCACAGCGATGTCGAAGATTCGATGTTTTACCGGATTCCCGATATTCACGGTACACTCGTGAAATGGTCGTATGCGAAAACCCAAATGTTATCGCTACCTCGGAGATGCTGTGTCCCATCTCTCGTGCACCGACTATAACACCACGTTGAAACTCACTTAAATCTTGATAACCTGCCATTGTAGCAGCAGTATCCGATCTAGCAACTTTGCCAGACACTTGTTATCTTATATAGGCGCTGCCGACCGCATCGCGCTACTCTGATTGGTTCCATAACTCGGTTATTTGCATACGCACGCCTATACCAGTTTTTTTTTTTTGCCTCTCCAGTGTATATGTTGTGATGACAGCTTGTTTGGAAACTAAATCAGAAGGCCACTACATTGATTTACGGTATTGCTGGAGGTATCCATTATCCTGCAATCTGGCTCGAGACTTCGATAGGTAATAGCTCAGTGGATTAATTATGTCCTGCACCTACTGTACAAAGTCGTTATTAACTGTCTTCCAAGCACACATACAGGATAATCGTCTATTATGCCAGAGTTCAATACTGCCGGAATTTTCTTGTACAGAATATGCCTTGCTTCCATAGGTTCACGTCTTTTTGAAATATACAGAATTAGTTTAAAAGAATACCGCAATTTTGAAGGTCTATAATATCAAAACCAAAAAAATTAACAGTGGAACTATGAAGTTTGTTTACTAAATCATCATAAATATACAATGTGACCACCACGGGTGGTGCAAACGACATCTACGTGATGATCAAACTCGCTCCACACTCTTGTCAGTATGTCTCGCGTTATAGTTTCGATGGCGTCTGTAATTCTCGTTGTGAGGTCATCAATGTTAACTGGCAATGGTGAACGAAACACTTGATAATTTATGTACCCCCATAGAAAAAAATCGCACGGGGTAAGATCCGGGCTTCTTGTGGGCCAATGACGAAGATCTTAGTCACTGGCTGCTCCTCGACAAATCCATCGTTGCGGCAACGTCTCGTTCAGGTATCCGCGAACAGCTAGGTGCCAATGGGGTGGCGGACCATCCTGCTGGAAAGTGAAGTCCCCCGCCGCTTAATCTAAATGAGGAAACAACCACTCTGTAAGCATATGCAAATAAGGGATTCCAGTAAAAGTGGGCTCGTGAAAAAAGAAAGGGCCGAAAACAGTGTCTTTAAAAACAGAATTTTAAGGCCCGAAGGCCAGCACACCATCCATCCTCCCGCACTGCAACTGTACTCAGATGAGTAAGACAGTGCACGGCACTTTCTCCTCTTGTCTCTTCGGGCCATTCTCTTCCTTACAGCGCAAAGTATGTTCACTTTGGGGGAAGGGCGTTCGTGTTCTGTGATTTCACATAGAGGCTCCTGACCCCATATCCGCATGTTGTGCCGGTCACCTTACTCTTTGTATGGAACGTCGCTTCATTGTTAAAAACCAGCTTAGACAGATAGTTATCGTCTAACTCGCTCTGGGCAAGAAAGTACGCGCAGAAGTTTTGTCTCAGTTGTAGAGAGCCTGTACAAACTGTAACCTGCATGGCTTGTATAGCAATTGCTTTCGCAACACTGTCCACACCGTCGATTGAGGGACTTGCATTTCCCGACTAGCATGTCGAGTTGTTTTTCTCGGACAGCGGAAGAACGTTGGTTGAATCTGTTGCACATTCTCTTCGGACCCACGCGGCCGCCCGAAACTTTTTCCTTTGCAAAATTACCCTGTGTCACGGAACTGACGAAACCAACGTACGATACTCCACCTATCAGAAGGACGGCTTCCGTATTTGCGACGGAATTCACGTTGAACGGTCGTAAGCGATTCATATTTAGCAAACTGAATAACACAGAATGCCTTCGGTTGTTCCGTCACCATCTTGTTGCGGTTTAACACACAACACACCCTCATAGTACGACGACAGACGCTCCCAGTGTCATCTCTCGGCACGTAAAGGAAACATTTGACCGTCTCCTTCACATTGACGTGTCGAATGCTAGCTCGCTTCCCCCTCACCATCTCTAACCGAGAGTTACGAACGCCATCCAAACCGTAACACCGGACATGCTGACAAGAGCGTGGTACGAGTTTCATTATCGCGTAGATGTCGTTTGGGCCGCTCATGGTGGTCACATTGAAAATTTATGAATTTATGGTAAAGAAATTTCACGGTTCCACGGTTCATTTGATTGGTTAATCAAGGTTGTGGGTTGTTTGGTTTTGATATTATAGATCTTCAAAGTTGCCTGTATATATTTATTCGAACATGCTAAATTGCAAGAGCTGTGTGCACAAGGCTCTACTGGAATTTGTGTTGTGGTATAAAACTGCACGAGGATTTCCATTCTGGAGTAAAACTACAATGTGTTTTAGTTCGCAGAATTCACAAAGACTATTGACACCTGCTGCTGAAATAGAGACCGCACACACACACACACACACACATGGTCGCGTGTCCCTTTTCATACGGCCAAAGTCACATGGATGTGTGGAGAGTCTCTGGAGGGGGTGGGGATATCCTACTACAGGTCACAAATGTGTTATATTTATTTGAGTGCAGACGGACGTATATAATTTAATTTGCCGGAGGTAAAACTTTTTAACATTTCGTAATTGTTGTTGGTTGTATTTTTACTTTAGCATCTCCTCACAGCGTATTATTTTTCTCTACAACACTTTCTAAAGTAAATTATTTGTGTGGATAAAAATATTCATATCCGACCACTGGCAGTTAGAAATATTGCTACATGTAAACTAACAGTATGAATATATTTTCCCCTGCCAAATTTTTTAAAGATACTGATTTTAAACTTGAGAGTAAATGGTTTTAATGCGATGCGTGACTATGCGTTATTGAGGGGAATGCACACGATACTTCACTGTGCCTATCGCATACTGCAGGGCAGGAAGATGGCTTTAACTCAATTTTGGGTTCCTCGCTTTATGATAACTTCATGTAAAGTTGCATAATACATCCGTAAACAACACAACATTTTTTCNTGGGTTCCTCGCTTTATGATAACTTCATGTAAAGTTGCATAATACATCCGTAAACAACACAACATTTTTTCAACATAAGTTTTAAATAAATATGTGCTCATGGAGCAAGCTAGTTAGTTTTAGTGGTGAAGACAAGAAGGGGGTTGGGGGTGTGCACTCCGTGACTGATTTTCGGTAATAATTACTCAGAACAACGCTCTTTCTATATTTCTAACTGGTGATGTATTTTCCCTATATAGAGTTTTACAGTATTTTCGGTATATCTGCCTTTCGCTTCATATACCTGCCTTTCGGTGAATGGGTTAGGTTTTTCAAAGCTGGACCAATATGTTAACCCTTTCGGGCACAGTGTCCTCTATCTGGGATGTTGCATACGAAGAAGCTTGAATGGTCTGCACTGTACACAGCAGAACATACCGTCCAATGAGAAGGGTTTCCTGTGGGTGGGATACATCAATCGCTGAGGAAACTATGTTCCGTATCCTCATAAACCACTACTGCCAGTAACATAGATCACAAATAGATGTCTATTAGTACCGACGTAAGACAAAGCGTCGTCTGGATATCAGTACAGTTCCGAACAAAAGATTGGTTTGTTGCAACGCCTAAAATTATATATTTTTTGGCTAAAAAGGTTAAATTTTATTGTTGGCATGATTATGTGGAGATTCAATAGTATTGTTTTCCCTCATTCGGGCTACAAATGCGCAAATATCCTTCGACGTCCTTCTCTCGTTATGAATGGCACAGGTCTTTTGACACTGATGGAATTCAATTTGGGCTTCTTCAAAACCATTTCCCCTANTCTCTCGTTATGAATGGCACAGGTCTTTTGACACTGATGGAATTCAATTTGGGCTTCTTCAAAACCATTTCCCCTAAGATTCACAATACCTGGGACGATTCTTTGACGTGATGGACCTGTCACGATGGTCGATCAGCTAGAACCCTTGGTGCTGCGGAAAGTAAACTCATATGCTGTGGCAAAGGAAACTGAATATGTTTTAGTTTAGCAGGCGAAGTTCCTAAAACTATACAGATTTTCGCATGCCTCTGCAAGTTTACTCTCCTAGCAAATATCATGCCAAAATTTGTGCTGGTATAAGTCACCTGATCCATAATCATAACACATCCTTACTTTTGGTCAATGCAAACAAAAAGTTACAGTAGTAGCATGTGTACTGAGGTATTTCCTTTGCAAACTAAATTATTAGTGAACGTATAAATTTTAAAAATATACGAATTTATATTACAGAATATAGTGAGGTTGCATATTCCCCCAGAGACCAGGTGTTCTAAACCGATACTCTGAATTTGAGCTGATTTTTAATTTCGCTCGATAATATACGCGTATTATGGTCACACCTTATGATAGCCAGCGACTTGATGTAATGAATTATTCTAACTTATTACCAGTCTAAATGCAAAAAGACAAGGGGCGAGAGAGCAATCTGTGACCTCTCGCTCTATATGAGAAACTACACCGAGGAGCAACATTATTCCCCTGAACTACTTTCCCCACACTAGCGTGCTCCAGAGTGCAAAATACAAATGTTTAGTAAATTTAGTAATTAGCCATCGTCCTATATCAAGCATGTTGGTATCCTGCTGGTATGAAAAAAAATTACATTTGATGATAGTTAGAGGTTTTCGATATGGTGTTGGTATAAAACAAATATGAGTGTTGACAGCTCACCTAGCGGTTAAAAGGACAGAATAAATAAAGGGTGCCATCAGCTTGCCTGGTGGACAAATCAAGAAAATAGCATTGGCTGGTGAGTTAATCGATAATTAATACACTAGCACCAACTAGAAGTTGAAAATATAAACAAACTACTAAAGAAAAAACCAATACGTCGGGTGGATTGTATACGATGGAATATACGATGGAGAAGGGGAGGAGCGTGAGAGTTGGTGGTGGGGTGGGGAATGGGGTGCAAAGACAGTGTGATTTATTGAAAGGGGGTCGTCAGTCTTCTACTGGATGTGGGGTGGGGGACCACCAGTAAAGTAAGTCCTTTTAAATATAAGTTTCATAAATATGTTAGATTTTTTAATATTAATATTTAAATTCATAATATTTCTTAACATTTTTTTATTTATTTGGAACTTTTTTAAAATTTTTAAGGTTAGAGTTACTTAACAGTTTAGTGTCAAATTTCAAGGTCAAGGCCACTGGCATTCAACATGGCCGACAAAATGGCCGCCAGCAAACCAGAACGACAGAGCATGAACATTTCTGAGCTCCGACACCCCACGCCCTTGTCCAGACTTGGATATTACATTTTACTTTGAAACCATCGATATGAGTTTTTGAGGAATAATTTAATTTTTTTAATATTTCTTAACATCTCCTAAAAATGTTAATTTCTCATTTTTATTAACGTCGGTATATTTATTAATTTTAAATTTTCTTTAGATTTTTCGTAATTTTTTCCTACTTGGTTTAACTTCTTACAATTTTTTTGTTCCGGATTTTTACTTGTCCAAGTTCGTTTGGGTTCAGCGTCAAGGTCATGGATATCNACTTCTTACAATTTTTTTGTTCCGGATTTTTACTTGTCCAAGTTCGTTTGGGTTCAGCGTCAAGGTCATGGATATCAAAGATGGTGTTTGTTGTCCGTAATGAAATTTTCCCCAAATTTTAATTTGTTTTAAGAATACTTTTTTAAATTTCATTTATTATTACGGTTGAATTTCCATGCCCAATTATATTGCTCACTGTAAACAAATAGAAAAGGTTCTTTTCGGCTAACTTCCAGTTCCTTGTTCGGCTTAGTGACAAACATATATTTTCCTTTGAATTTAGATTTTAGAACTCATTCACCACGGATCAACGATTGTACATATTCTATAACTCAGAAAGGTGAGGATTTCACACTGGCATACTTGACGACCTCTGCACATTCAGTATGTGTTTCNGTGAGTATTTCACACTGACATAATTAATGACCTCTGCACATTCAGTAGGTATTTATACGTCATTCCACGTCAGACTTCTGATTAATAAGGCCAATGTTTCTGTCACAATCCATGCAGGAACGACCACGAATGGTAAATATCACCTTATCACTATCAAACCTGTGTCTGTTATTAAAAACCCACGATACAAGAAACCAAAGAGAATATATTTTCTTTTCTGATCAAAACGAATCACAAAAATAGCGAGTTCAATAACTTCTGGATCAAGAAATTGGAAAATAAGATCATGCAACATGTACGTAACTTCGTAAGATACTTTTCTTGCGATTGTTTGATAGCACAAATCAAACATAGGATCTTGGGTTGATGAAGTATGAATGTTGAAAATATAGCAAGACAGTGGACGCTTGTAATAAACCTCACTTGTTGTTATTTTTGGTACGCTCACCTTTTTGGTAGTCCATGCAGGTGGCTTCAAGGGTTTTGGTTTTTTTAAGAATGAATTATAGCTTCTTTTTTCACTTATAAACATATTTGCAGAACAAAAATGGTAATTCATTCTATTTATTTAGATCGTGTAAGCCTATATCACTTTGCAGCTTACGAATATATTCTCCATCTTTAAGGTTACCCAGTTTTATTTTCAGTTGCCGCTCACTTATTTGATGCTCATAGCAAATGCTGAACGTCTCTGTTCTGGAGTAGCCAAAACCAAAGTTATATTGTCACAAACATCTATTTATAAGAGCAGTATAACACATTAATAATTAAGTATCTGTAATTGCAAATGTCGATGTGTGTATGAATCATATAAATATCAGATAGCTGGCTTGGTCTTTCATTGTGACTTTCATGGACATCTTTTGTCCCAACGCCCTTGTTGACCAACATGGACTGCAGTGTTTGTACTCGTCGGGGAGTAATGTCATGCAATGAAATTAACTCTTTGTAAAACAAAAACACAGACACATCTGTTAAAACTCCATTACTCCATTGTTAAATTTAAAGAAAAAGAGTAAATGTGAAGGTCATTTGAGTCAATCGTTTTGTTTCTAGACCGATGCCTTTTAACTGAAGTTTAAGTAATCAAGCCTCGTAGATATCGAAATTGTTCGTTGTAGTGTTTAATGTTAATGAATTTCTAGCCTCGACGGTTATCGAGACACTTGAGAGACAACTGAAGTGACAAGCTGGGCCAAACTCATGTATTTGTGCCAAACAACCGGTTGTTTACATCGCTCCACACTGGCCTCTCTGAAAACAAACAGTAAACATTCAGAGGAGAAAGGGACATGGTGGTAAGGCAAAATAACGTACTGCCAGCTCTGCTACCAAACATAAGTGTACCCTCATTGTAGTTCTCAATCTCACTAGTGCCGCGCTTTGTATTTCCACAATACGGCATTTTTAAACACGCCCAAATCTCAGTCACATCACTGTTTTTTTTTTTGCATTAGATTCATCTCTAGTCGAAAACTTACCACTTTTCCCAATAGATGGCATTGCTGACCTGATATTTTTATTTTGTACACAATAGTTTTTCCATATAATCCCCCTTCCCACCGTAATAATTATTTATACTCTACTTGCAGATATTATGTGTGCTAGTTATCGATTTTGTGAAATACCATCATCTGAAAAAGTACAGCTTTTACCACATCTTGGGAACAAATTAGTCAAATACTTATAAATTTGGCACCCGTGTAGTGATGTGCTGTGCTGACATAAACCTGTACAGTTTGTGCACTTTTGAAATGCTTACTTCAAATATCGGGAAGCACTCAGCCGATCCCCACCATATGGACATTTATTTAGTACCTTGGTCTTTCCAGTCTGACTTAAGAGAGTGACAGATGACAGATCCTGAAAAGAGGTTACTGGTTCCTAAGACAAGTATGTACAGTGTATTCTTCTATGGTGTTTATGGTGTTACGTTCACTTTTGCTCATGTCTGTCTGTTTTCGTCTTAGTGTTTGTGTGTTCTTTGTTGCGTTGTCTCTATTCGCGTATCTGTAAAAATACCTCTGGATTTTCTGCTTGCAGTTGCATATGTCACAGTGATTTTCCTTTAAAATACATTATCCCACTGCAAAATTCACTCAAAGAACCTGATGTACATTTATATTTGTGGCTTTCATATATATGACCAACTCGCTAGAAGGGAAAGGTCTTTAATTTGTTGTATTTGGTTTGTCGAGAATTATCAACATATTTCTGAATAATAAATATAAAAAATATATTTTCAAAAAAAATGTTTATTACTCCAATAGTTAGACTTTGCTTTGTTTGGTCTGGTGACAAGAAATTTTTACACGCAAAAAATTAAACAATAACCAACCACTCACCGCAATGACGCGAAGCAGAATTTTAAAAACATTATTTCATCTGAAATAATATTTTTTTATTGTGAAAGAATTTCACAATTTTAACATGTTAGCTATACAAGTGATAAAGCTCATTAATGTCTTTCTAAAATAATGAATACATGGATTTACCTAATTTTTTAGAATAAATAAAATAATACAACATATTAAATGTTATCTTTCCTTCTCCCCTCCAATTTTTTACTCTATGGAAAATAACCACCGCAATATTTTTATTCTTACAATACTATAAACATTGATGCTGATTACGTTTCGTCAATGCATGCTGTAATGTCATTATGGTAGAAGACGCGATATAGAAATAATGATTCACGGTTTTTAAGCAAGGATTTTTTCGTGTTGAAAAGAAAATGTGAAGGCAATTATATATTGTCAATGCATGTAGAATATAGGAAAACGACTTCAAAATGCTATAGGAAACGATTTTATATTTGTTTGCAATAGTGAAAATAGTTAAAACACAAAATATTTTTAATTTTTAACGAAATTAATAAACAAAAATAATTATTAATTTAAATTTGAAATATTAATTTCAAGTACAATTTTAACAGGCAGTTCGTAATTATATAAAACAACAAAAAAGAGTTGCATTATACTGTATGAAATAGAAACTTTCTATTGTTAATAATATTGCTCATTCAAAAAAACTGCACATTTGTTGGCAGTGAACAGTACATTACGCAGTTAAATACACAAAATACAATTTCTTCAAACCACAACAACTACCGACACGATACCATTCTTCAACATTTTCTTACGTTTATTTCTGAGTTCCTGTTTTTAAGAAAATAATACATTCTGGATATCTCTAGTTTCAGTTTCTTTATGACATATTTTCTGATTTGCTTGACTTAATTTTAAGGCCAACAAGTATTTATATCTTATTGTCTATTATGTGCATGTACTTTGGGCTCTTATTTTTTATTCATGCATACATATTGGATGAAAAGAATTCTAAAATGATAAAGGGACAGCACATTTTCTCATCTGGCCAAACAATGTAAATTTTTCTTATTCAAAATAAAAGCCATAATCATTATGAAGAAAAGTTAACCAAAATTATTGACAATTGACTAATAAATTTAGTCCAGCACTTAGTTTTTTATACTTTAATTCCAATTTCTCATAATTTACAATTTGTAACATTTTTATCACGTGTATATAACATTATTCTTTCACATACATTTCGTATCGTAAACCTAGGCTATTTTGCACAATTAAGAATATTGTGCACTATAAGAGTTTCTGCAATAGTGTGAACGGGTAGCAAAATTTCGTTTGGCTGACTAGGTTTCATATTTAAAGTTTAAAATGATCTGACATATTTCAAAATGCATTCACCAAATGGCGTAAAAAGAAGTATTTTAAGTAAAGCAAGCAAACCTCGTATATGTAACGTTTAACCAACTTTTATGTAGACGCCATATATTATGTTTGATTTAAAAACAGTGAAATGAGGAATGCCTGTTACGAAGAGTAGCTTAATGAGAAGCGATGGCTGCTGTGTGTAGCGGCGTGAGCATGTCATATACTGGATGTAGAGTCGCAGGACGTTCCCTTCACCAGGTCGGCAACCGGANGTCGCAGGACGTTCCCTTCACCAGGTCATCCACCGACGCCGTCACAACGCGGAAGTTGACCTCACTGGTGTTGAAGGAACCGGTCATCAACTTCTGGAAGCGGCACGACAACCCCCAGACAGTCTCCTTGCCCAGCTTGTCCTGCACCACCTTCATCCCGCTCACGAACTGCAGAGCTTCTTCGTCCTTCACCAGCTCCACGAGGTTCTGACTGGTGTACGGCAGGCGGGAGTTCCAGCAGTTCAAGGTCGTGTTGGACAGCAGGTTGAAGAACAGGACCGAGTTCTTGTTCATGGCGGTAGCAGCCGTCTGCGAGGGCCTGTCCCCCTCGGACTCGGTGAAGAGGCTCGCCTCTGCGTCAGTGTCCTTCGAGAACAAGGACTCGTTCCTGAGTACGGAGGCCCGTACCCAGGTCTCCTTGTAGCTGGCCAGGCTGTGGAAGTAGAGAGTGCGGTAGTCGTCTACGAGTTGTCCTAGCGTCAGCCCCAGGACTCCGTCCGTGAGGTTGAAGGACTCGCCGGCGATGGAGAAGCTGGTGGCGGTGGGATAGGGCCCGAAGTAGCTGCTTGCGATACGCCAGGACTTGCCGCGGTTGGCGTCGTACACGACGAGGCCGTACGCTAGCAAGTCGGCGACATAGGCGAAGCGGTCCCTGCACTGGCCGGTGCTGTGATCGCGCACGTCGGTGATGATGTTGACGAGCACAGAGTTGGTGCTGAGGTCCTTCTGAGGTATGCGGTAGCGGCTCACCAGCTTGTTGGTGAGCGCATCGAAGACGACGATCTACGGCGGGCAGATGCTAGTGAAGTTAGTGGTCACGTCTACCACGCCGCTATCGATCACCCACAGCCGCCCACACGAGTCCAGCTGCAACACACCAACACCAGTAAACACGTCAGGTACTTATTTCTAAAATGGCGGCAATGTTTTACCTTTAGGCTAATATGCTCTATTTCGGGAACCAATCATCAGATTGAAACCAAAATTAAACCATTGACAGGGCATTATTATGAAGGTATTTAATTTAGAAAGCGATAATGCTATTAACCCTCAATTTTGGAAGATAGCGCAAATTGAAAAAAATTATGATTTTCCAATATATTTCAGGAAACATTAAAAAAATTTGAACCAATTTTAGTACGTTGATCGTGCATGATGCAAGCATTGAATTAAGAAAACTACGATGCTGTGTTTTCCTTAATTTTGTAAGAAGGTGAAAATTTAACGAGTTTGCTCTTACATTATACCTTGGAAACCGTTTCACAGATAGAAACCAAATTTGGTACGTTCGCAGTGGATTATGTAAGCATTGAAGGAAGCAACTTATACTGTTATTGGTCCGATACTTTGTAAGAGACTGCAAATTGAGGAAACAAAGCTTTTACACTATATCTCGTGTACCATTTAACCGATTTAAACCTAATTTGCTACATTGACAGCGCATGATGTACAAATTCAATAGCTATAATGTTATTAACAGAACTTATGGAAGACAGTGCAACATGAAAAAGAAAGCTTTTATGTTATATCCCTGTAACTACACAATCGATTATTGCCAAAATTTTGCATAAATACAGTATACAAGTATAGGCCATGTTCATATAGGCTGTTTAAATGGATAAGGCACTTATTTTAAAATGGCGGCAGTATGTGTGTTGTATTATTTGTCCAATTTCGACCATACTTGGTATACTGAAATTATATTTTACAAGTGTGAAATGCATTGATATATAGCATTTTTTCTACGCCTTTTTGTAAGATAGATCCACATGAAAATAAAGTGTGAATGCTTTATTTCGCGGAACAATCATCCTATTCCTACCAAATGTGGCACTCAAATTATACTATGGCAGTTCATGTAAACGTATATGATATAGTGGGTCAGACAATTATTCTCAAAATCGCGGCCATATAAACCATTTATAATACTATGCTATAAATTTACGAAACAATGCAAAAAATTTCAGTTTTGCTTTGTATGCTGGGAGTATCTATTATAATCATTAAATTTTTCTATAAAGAGTCTATTTTGTCCCCCATTTTTTAGGATAGTGCAACACCAATAAGTAAGGTTAAGTCATATCTCGGTAAACAATATTCCAATTCCTACCAAAGTTGGCATAGAAGTAATGCTATGGTAGACCATATAATTTGATGGACTATGTGGCAAGAGAGCAAGACTTTTATTTTCAAAAAAGCAACAAAAATATTTTTTACGTAGAATGTTATATCTACGAAACAATGCAACCAATTTAAACCCAAAATTGCATGCTGGCATATATATATGCAAGCATCAAATGGGCAAATACAAAAACTCATTTGTTCAAAGTTTTGGAAGACAACATCACATAAAAAATTTCATTTTCGTATCCTTCGGGAAACTATTGACTGATACCCTCCAAATTCCGTCGACAAGTTATGCATTTGTACTCCTTCAAAATATGTGACCACCTCCTTAATACAAAAGCTGGAATATATTTAGCAAGAAATTAGTTTGAACTGTTTCTGTAGGTAAATGAAGGTAGAGGCCAAAGTGAAGTAAATGTGTCATGACATATAAAAGGAAGGTTTTTGTAAGTTAGGGTACAAAATAAATACTTTAAGCGAAAGGTGGTAGTTAGTTATGCTATTTTTTTGTAATTCTGACACGTTTTGTATAAACATTTAGCCTACAAATGTGTCAGTAGGTAACTGAATACGAAACACCTTAACTAAACTTTTGACAAAGTGTTATTTATATTATCAGACTACTGTAGAAGGATTTCATCAATATGTTAGATTTAAAATCCAAGCCCTGTAGTCGGTTTGTTTAGTTTATTTTTGAACTGAAAATAAGTAGCGATCGTAAAGTAGCTACTCATATGAAATATGAGCATACATGTTATGGCAGCTGCAATTTAAAAGTTAAGTTCCAATTTTAAATTTTACGGTTTTCTCTATCCCTCACAGAATTTTGGAGACAAGTGTATAATTGAATAGACATTTTATTTTACGAAACATTAAAATACTAGGTACCTTCAGCTTTCAATTGTTATACTAAGGTTTGGCAAAGAAGAAAGTTTTTTTTAAGTATTTTAGGTGTGTGTTGATTTCTTTTTGTCACCTGTGATATGTATTCTGCATTTAAGTTTTGTTCCATTGTTATTCTCGGTGTTGTACACATGTGGGCTGGAATGTTTACCATGTGTCATTATAAATATATATATGTCATATTTGATTCCGAACAGTCTTTCCAAGCAGATTGTTTGTATAAAGCGGTATTTTATTTCTTGTGATGTGGACGTGTGCTCTGCACCTATTGTAAGTAACGCTGAACTTTGTTCACGCGTCGTCCTATTTGTGGGTTTTATAAGTAGATGTCTAAGTTTTTGAACACTGTTGATTTGCATCTTTCTAAAATTAAATTCCATCCATATTTGAATCCAAACTACAGAAGTAATTTAATATAAAATATATGAGGTAGTTGCTAACTTACAGTTCAACTAATTAAAACCGTTGGCGTCTTAAGGTGTTATTAAAACTGTCTCTTAATACAAAACCATCAAGTAGACCTACTCTACTCCTCTTAACAATTATGACTGACCATTGAAACACATGATATCACGTGAGAAAGGAAATCACCATGCAAAAGTTGCATGAGCTAGGCTTCAGTGAGTCAGACTAACTAAGGCGGCGACTGTTGTAGAGGGTCAGCCCCCAGCCAAGTGTCGTCACTTCACATGTCATGCAGAGTCCTGGAGGAGAAGTGCCTGGACTCACCTGGGTCCTGAAGACGGACGTGAGGCTGTCACAGTTTCCTTGACGGTTCCACTCCCAGTTGGGGTATGGCTCCAGCAGCGGGCTGGCAGGGTCGGCATCCTTCCCCTGCGACTTGGACAACACGTAGAGAGTCCCGGGAGTTCCTAGTCTGAACTGGGGCGTCGTCACGAACACCTTCTGCTCGGAACCTGCACACACACGACACTAGGTTACACCTTATGTAGGTCATTCACCGTCAACTGAGCACCTCTTAAAGCTGTGCTTAAGATCTACTTACATGCGTATTATGTATTCTTCCGCCATGTGCGAAACTGGCAATACGACGGACCTGGTCACACTAGTCATGCGCTAGTCAAGTGAAAATGTGAAATTAATAGAAAAATTAATATAGATTACAAATGTGCTAGTTCATACATTCATTTGCATTAAAAGAACAGAAAGGAAAATAAATAAATAGAGTAGTCACAATTGTTTAACTACACATTTAATTAATAATGAACACTTGGAACTACGCACCCTCCGTCGTTACCAACTGTACCTGGCGTCGCCAGTTCTTGTCCGGCGATATCAACTGTATTGGGCGCCGCCAGTCCTTGTCCGTCGTTACCTACTGTACCGGGCGTCACCAGTCCTTGTCCAGCATTACCAACTGTACCGGGCGTCGCCAGTCCTTGTCCATCTCTACCAACTGTACCGGGCGTTGCCAGTCCTTGTCCAGCATTACCAATTGTACCGGGCGTCGCCAGTCCTTGTCCGGCGATATCAACTGTATTGGGCGCCGCCAGTCCTTGTCCGTCGTTACCTACTGTACCGGGCGTCACCAGTCCTTGTCCAGCGTAACCAACTGTACCGGGCGTCGCCAGTCCTTGTCCATCTCTACCAACTGTACCGGGCGTTGCCAGTCCTTGTCCNTTGTACCGGGCGTCGCCAGTCCTTGTCCGGTGTTACCAACTGTACCAGGCGTCGCCAGTCCTAGTCCGTCGTTACCAACTGTACCGGGTGTCGCCAGTCCTTGTCCGTATCAAACCAACTGTACCGGGCGTCGCCAGTTCTTGTCCGGTGATACCAAATGTACCAGGTGTCACCAGTCCTTGTCCGGCGATACCAACTGTACCAGGCGTCGCAAGTCCTTGACTGTCATTACCAACTGTACCGGGCGTCACCTGTCCTTGTCCGTCGTTACCAACTGTACTGAGCGCCACCAGTCCTTGTCCGTCGATACCAACTGTACCGGGCTTGGCCAGTCCTTATCCGTCTCTACCAACTGTACTGGGCGTCGCCAGTCTTTGTCCGGCGTTACCAACTGTACCGGGCGTCGCCAGTCCTTGTCCGGCGTTACCAACTGTACCGGGCNCCGGCATTACCAACTGTACCGGGCGTCGCCAGTCCTTCTACGGCGTTACCAACTGTACCGGGCATCGCCAGTACTTGTTCGTCTCTACCAACTGTACTAGGTCGTCGCCAGACCTTGTTCTACGTTACCAACTGTACCGGGCTTCGCCAGTCCTTGTCCGGCATTAACAACTGTACCGGCGTCGCCAGTCATAGTCCATTGTTACCAACTGTACCGGGCTTCGCCAGTCCTTGTCCGGCATTACCAACTGTACCGGGCGTCGCCAGTCCTTCTACGGCGTTACCAACTGTACCGGGCATCGCCAGTACTTGTTCGTCTCTACCAACTGTACTGGGCATCGCCAGACCTTGTTCTACGTTACCAACTGTACCGGGCTTCGCCAGTTCTTGTCCGGCATTACCAACTGTACCGGCGTCGCCAGTCCTAGTCCATTGTTACCAACTCTACCGGGCTTCCCCAGTCCTTGTCCGGCATTACCAACTGTACCGGCGTCGCCAGTCCTTGTCCATTGTTACCAACTGTACCGGGCTTCNCCAGTCCTTGTCCGGCATTACCAACTGTACCGGCGTCGCCAGTCCTTGTCCATTGTTACCAACTGTACCGGGCTTCGCCAGTTCTTGTCCGGCATTACCAACTGTACCTGGCGTCGCCAGTCCTTGTGTTCTTTAAAATATGCGAAGGTCAAGGGCAGGGGCAATTTCACAGGATGGTTAACAAATATGCTCAACTATATGTGAACAGCCTCTATAATAATTACAGGCTGTTCACGTTAAGTGAGCACTATTTACTTCAAACATTGAAAAATAATCTCTGCAGTTGACTGCAATTAATGTAATGGCATTCAGATACCAGTAAAGAAAGCAGCTTTTTATTAATTAAGGTCTAGGTCTTGGCGTTGTATTGCTAGTTCAATAATTTTATTTATGCCAAATCGAACTTGTATATTTTATTACACACATTAGAAAAGCAATTATCATATTCTTCATAAATTAAGTTCCTTAAATATTAACATTTTCAATTGACTGACGCATAAATGGCTTTGTAAATATTAAATAATATGGAATAGTAAAATATAAGAAGCAAAATATACGTTAAGTAGGGCGGTCTAATATGCGAACTTTTTATTTTACAGCCTATACAAACCTGGACTATCTTAGTCTACGATCACTCAAATATAGAGTGTATTAATTCAGTTGTTAACATATTTACTTTTTTTACGAATATATAATAGTGTACTTTATATACCCCTGTGAAAACTTAAAGAGCTTGGGTCATAAATTAACACGAGCTATAGAGAATAACTGTATTTTGCTGTTTTATAGAAACCAATGTAGAAAAAAACAAGCTGGGCAATTATAAACAATTGTTATTACAAACTTAGCGAGCAAATATTGCGTCAGAGGGTTGTGTTTCCACTGANAGCTGGGCAATTATAAACAATTGTTATTACAAACTTAGCGAGCAAATATTGCGTCAGAGGGTTGTGTTTCCACTGAATTGTTTCCCACTCGATACATTTATATATGTTATTTAAGAAATCTGTTACAAAAAATAAACAAACAAATGTGGCAAAATTGTTCCCAAAAAAGTTGGGCGTTACTGATTTCTAAGATTGCCTATTCTATAAAAAATAATTTTTCCTTCAAAAAATGTTTTGAATTCAACTATTCGATGTAAAATGAAGTTTCAAGGTGCTCGTTTTGCCTAGCGTTTTCGGTCAAACTATTGAGAATAAAATCTGAGCAGCTGTGCGAGACGGCAGGCCCACAGCCAACTACTCATCGTGTAAGTCCTGCAGGACATTATTTACGTAATGACGCTGCTGGCTGGACAGTCCAGGCCACCTAACCTATCACGTCCAGACATCAAGTCCAATACTTGCCACACGTAATTCGCAGCATGTATGAACATCTTCTCCAACTCCCGCTTTAGCTACTTGCCATCGCTGTAGGTTCCAGTAAAGTTCAGTGCAAGACGCTTGTAGTTTCCTCAAGCCAATTATATTTAAGGAATAGAGCAGAAAAGTACATAAAAAGTAAAATAAGTTGGCTTATTCATGGTGGCGGAAGTAACGAACGTCTGTCTTGTTCAGACTTGCCGCGAAGTCTGTGTTCTTCGGCCACGTCGTTGTTAAAACTCACTTTAAATTGTATTTTTACTCATGAAATAATTTCAGCAGTACAGAAACGAGTACATAAGGGGCGAAAATTTAAAACGAAGCAATTTTATGTACGTTTTCGTAATCAGAGCCATATAACCATGGAAATAACCATTAACATAACCGTATCCAAGCACACAACCATTGTCATAATGAAATTCTTGTGCTACAACTGAAATAATAACAACCAGATGTTTTCCTTTGTTCACCAAAAAGTATTTCACTTTTCGATGAGAACTTTTTAGGAATAGTTATTTGAGTTTTTGCTTGTGTAGGTGTCACCCCTAATTTTGTATGTAAGTAAACGGTTGTGATTGNTGTTTATTTGTCGCCTCTAATTTTGTATGTACATGTGTAAGTAAACGGTTGTGATTGTTTCAGAACAATTACTAGAGCTATGCCAGTTCTCTTCATCACAAACTACAGTAAATGCAAAAAAAAAAATTGGCATGCAAAAGGAAAAAAAACAACAATTTTAGTGGAATGCATATCAGTGTCCGTGANTTTACATGCAAAAGGAAAAAAAAACAATAATTTTAGTCGAATGCATATCAGTGTCCGTGGCAGGAAATATACTGTTGTGAAAGCGAATTTGAGGAGTGCAGTAGTGAGAGGGTATTATGATCTGCTACGCCTGTGTTCGTCAACAAGAAAGTTACCAGTTCGTCAGCTGTGCGATGGTAGTGCTTCTGCTACTGTTATGTGAAGAGCACCATTGTGCAGAATATGATCAACTCATACTGCCACAACTCCGGGAACTTGGTTTGTAACATGACCCTTATGAATGTGCATTCGACATGCGCAGTAAACTGCCGGCATTTCAATTGAAGACGTAAGGTTTTGTATAGCAAGTTTAGAATTCGCCAAGTTGCTATTGTATATAACTATACACTGACGGATATTATGGATATGTTGTCCGTCATTAAAACAAGCATGAGTATGTAGGAGTATGTAGGTGATAACACTTTACTTCTGTTGGTGTGAATGCGGGCAATTTAATTGTCTCGTCGCTTTTGCATAAAACGTAAAAAAGCAATAGTATACGACAGTCTATTTTTTCTGATATTATGTACTCAAAGCGTAAAAAAAAGTAGAAGTTTATAAAAATTTGATTTTAGACCCTGGTTGCTCAGTTTCCATCAGAGTTAGGAGAAAAATACAACTTTATATCTGTACCTAAATATGGTGGCTTTCATTGCGTAAACAGCACAGAGCAACGAGGGAAATGCTGTAAGCCAGTTCGGCGTCTTTCACGTAGGAGCGATGAAGCGATAAGCTCGCATGTTAGTGTCGCCCTTACCGGTCACACGTTTTACACAATAGAAAAATTTTACATTTGACTTCACGATTTGACTTTGCGGTTTCTTTGTGACGTGTCATTCGTATGGATCTTGACTCAATGGAACTGTGACAGATATATTCAACCAATTTTGACTTTACGATCTCGAAACGTTGAAGTCAAACTCAAGCAACCATTTTGCCGAGAATGACGCAGAGGTTATAAGGAATGTATTTTTTTTATTGAAAGACGATTTTCATCTCGGTATAATAAACCAAGGTCATATAAATTAAAGAAGTGGCAAACTTATGAAGTGTGAAGAGGAAATATATTAAAATTGAATATAAATGCGTATTGCTATTTTTAAAAACAGGTACATAAAAGCGTTCATGTACAATATATAATGATTTACAACACAAGATAACCATTTTTACAGAGACTGCAGATCTGATTTTCAATTGTTTGAACTTTGATGTTACAATGGTATTGTGTATCGGTGGTTTCATCAGAAGAAAGGAAAAGTAAAGACAATTGCTAAAGTTTTGTATTGTGTAAGGGCCTTAAAACAAACAGCTCTAGGTATTGTCCATGCCACACCTTTGTTCCAGACGCTCACGTCCAGCATGTAAGGATTGCCTGGAATGTAGCTGCCATTGCTGATCATGGCCTGCTTCACCTCGTCGCTGGGGAAGGCGAACTCTGGTGTCTTCCACTTGTACTTCACGTTCAGCTTGTTCGCCACCACGCCGCAATGTAGCAGCACCATCGCCACTAGCATTAACTCGCACGACATCATTGTTTAGTTGTGATAGCTTTTCACACCACTGTAAACCAAAATAACTGACACATTATTCCAACTGAGTATACAAACATGTGTATAAAATAAATTTCACAAAAGCTAGCGTAAATAACATGTAATGTTCGTAAAAGCCTAGGTAAAGTAAATATGCCAAAAAGTTAGATATTTAAGCAGACAGTCAACTTTAAAAAATATAATCATTAAAGCCAAAATTATAAATAAAGCTCTTCTCCAGTCTGCCTGTTGTGTCAAATAATCAAGACAATTTAGACACGTAAAAATTACTTATACTCCTTCTAAAACATATTTATTGAAAATGACTTGACAAATATTTAAATATAAATTATAAATCAAATTTCCTTTATGAATTCTATGGGAAGTCCCTGAGATATGATCGCCTTTAAAACACCAGTACACACAACGTTTAGGTTATTTATTCAGCCCTCTGAAATTTATCCATAGAATTATTACAAGAATTGGAAGATGTTGCATGTGAATTAATCATTTCGCACATAAGGTTCATAAACATTGCCACACAAACACCAACCAATTCACACAAAAATAAAATTTTCTTAATGGCATTAAATAAATTTTGTTTATTCGTGGTTTTTTCGCATTTTTTGTATGTAACCTTTGAGAACTCACTCCGTATATGAAAACTAAGTTTCCTAAATATGTTTAGTATCGTAAACGTTTTATACTGGTGTTAACATAAAAATACCTTATTTTATATTAAACTGTACTTTTATTTATAAATTATATAAAAAGTATAATAATTTATTTATAATCAATATAAATAAATACTGGGAGAAGATAGACGTGTTCGTAGAGTGCTCACGAGTGCGGTTCGATGTGTTTTCTAAACCCGTTTAAGCTTTGTTTGCATGGTGCGGAGGAATATCCTGGAAGACGACATTAATCAGGAATTCAGAAAGTTTGGAAGTAACCGTGTACGGACTATATAGTAACAACAAACTATTATCGAACCCACTATGGGTGGTATCCATAGTAAAGTCTCAAAGCGAAGCTGAGCGGTTAGCCTGCTCTCCTCCCACCAATGCGGACCGTGTTCAAACCCCGGCCGGGTCACTCCCGAATTGTGCCGGACGATGCCGCTGGTCGGCGGGTTTTCTCGGGGACCTCCCATTTACTCCACCCCCTCATTCCGGGGCTGCTCCATACTCACCTCAATCACCTTAATCAGCTCTCAAGACCTCGCTGTTAAGAGCCGCCTAAATCTCTTCGTCTCCACTCTTGGTCAAGACCACATTATTTCTCAAAACAGCGTTATTTCAGATGCTTGTTTCATAGTCAGCGAATAAGAAGATTTTCGGAAATATGGCGTTTTCAAAAGAGAGAAATTCTTGATCACACTCGGCTTGGTTAAGCACAAGCTTAAGGTGTGGTACAAGAACTCAAACTGAAACTAAACTCGGCAGCTAGACACGAACAAGAAAAAAATGGGTTCAGGCCCTCACATAAAACATAAATATCCTTCACTGTAAAAACTTCGTAGTAAGCTTTCTAATCGGGAATAATTTTAATATCCTGTATATAGAACAGGATATGTACCATGTGCCAGGCTGGAAATATACAGCTTGTATCTGCATTAGACCGACAACCTCGGCTACAGGTTAGTTACGAAACAAAAGAAGGTGAAAATATACAACCTATAGTGAATCATAATGGTGGTATATTTCATTGAAATTGGGCCTGAAACACTATTTTATTACAAATCCTGGAAATGAAACACTAAGTGTCTGAATAACATGTTAAGTTAATTGTGATGTACGGGTTAATAATCCGTCTTTTGAATCTCAAGTACGCTACAGCATCACGGAGACATAGTCGAAATAAGGGCAGTAAATGTGATTACTTTCGTCACATAATTTGATAAGAGCGACAGAGAGTCAAGGCAGTCGTAGTATGTCACTCTTGTTTAGATACAACCTGTAATAACGATAACAACCAACATTGTGAACTTCACAATTAATCTGAGTAATTCCTGGACAAATGTGAGGAAGCTACTTTGGATGTGAGAAAAAAAAAGTTCCTATTCATGCATTTTCAATAGGCATATGAATTGTTCTGGCAGATTTCAGAACAGAAGAGCATATACGTCATTTGATAAATTATCTGGTACTTCAACTCCGTTGTAGTGTTTGAAATACACGATTTCCCACGGAACTATTCAACGTGTGTCCAATGTACTCATCTACGAAAAAACGCACACACTTTAGATGAGAGCTCTTAAGAACTTTCAAAATGTCAAGAACGTTAGAAAAACCATTTCATAGTACTCCGAAACGGCTAAAAAATGCTTATTTAAAACGCTGTTTTTTAAAATACACGCATCAGATACATACAAAACAATTCAAGGCCTCTGCATTGAACATTCCTACAGATTTTCCAGCAATAAAATAACAGTCACATCCAAACGTCCCATTGGTACATGCAGTGCGACTAGAACAATGCACGCCAGTTAATAACCTTGTGCATAGCGGCGATGGCGCTCTTGATGAGCGTGGCAGTGTCGCCTTTATCGTCGCTTCTCGGCCTTAAACGCGGAAAGAAGCTCGATGTAGGCGGGAGCCTTAAGTAATGATGCAGCTTCACTGCATGCCGGCCTGCAGGAAACAGTCGGAGGTACCAACATAACGCGAAGGAGATGAAGGAGCGGTGATATATAGTAGAATCAACTAAGTATTTTGTTGACAGAAGATTTATTTTTTGCTCAATAAAGAGTTTTCGTTTATTCAGTAGTGTATTTTGCTAGACAAAGGAAATTCATTTTGTTTCTTTTCAATTCTTGTTTACTCAAAATAAATATTTTGTAGGGAAACTAAATATATTTTTGGCCCTCTACAAACGCACATTTTAATGGATGGAACAAACATTTCCCTCAGTGTAGNGAGCCTTAAGTAATGATGCAGCTTCACTGCATGCCGGCCTGCAGGAAACAGTCGGAGGTACCAACATAACGCGAAGCGATGAAGGAGCGGTGATATATAGTAGAATCAACTAAGTATTTTGTGGACAGAGGATTTATTTTTTGCTCAATAAAGAGTTTTCGTTTATTCAGTAGTGTATTTTGCTAGACGAAGGAAATTCATTTTGTTTCTTTTCAATTCTTGTTTACTCAAAATAAATATTTTGTTGGGAAACTAAATATATTTTTGGCCCTCTACAAACGCACATTTTAATGGATGGAACAAACATTTCCCTCAGTGTAGAAGTGCGAGCTGCTATGGTCGAGAGACATGAACGATTAGTGGACCCATGGGCAGAGTTGTAATCAATCGAGGGATTTTGGAGCACGTTAATATTTTCTTCGTTAGAGACCATATATTTACGCTTTATAAGACGGCACCAAGCTATAATCCACAGTCCTCTGCATTCTCTGGCAGGAATAGCTTGTTCATNTATTTACGCTTTATAAGACGGCACCAAGCTATAATCCACAGTCCTCTGCATTCTCTGGCAGGAATAGCTTGTTCATTGGCTGCCACCTAAGAAAGAACTCCTTGTCCTCTTACACCTGACCTCGCGGGAAGAAGCTACCAGAGTGTTGAGTGTTTACTATCAGCTGTGAGTTCTGCAGGCTGTGTCTGATGAGCGGAAGTCCAATAACACACGTGAAACTAACACATAGTTAAATGGCTTCTACCTTGCTACCAAGTTATAAATGGAAATTCATTCGTGGTCACGGGAGAGGAATGAGATGGCGATGGGACAGCGACTGAACGCANATAAATGGAAATTCATTCGTGGTCACGGGAGAGGAATGAGATGGCGATGGGACAGCGACTGAACGCAGTGAGGCTGGAAAGGGCCGAGCCTCTACCGAACCCTCCGACGAGCAACAATATGCATTATAGCAGAACATGTGTATACAGGATGTGATATGTGATATCGACGTACATGCACAGGTCGTACAACACAAATGCGATTGACATAATTTCTTCTTTTACGCGTGTGATCAACACTGGTTTGCCTATCGATAATACTAGTGTCAAAATCAGTTAAAGCACTTAAGCACTTAACTAACATAAACACTGTTCTGACCTCAAATCATAACAATGTTTTTTTCGATAGTTCTATAGACAGCAAAGCATTTCAGTGTTGGAACAGGGACATTGACTACTGTGAATCTGGCATACGCACTGTCTATTCGCCGTTTCTTCACTAATGCAGCCAAGGTTGTGTAGTGGTTAGACTGCTCGCCTCCCACATAGGGGAATCGGACTCGATTCCAGGCGGGGTCGCTCTTGGATATTCGTATGCCGGAATCGTGCCGGACAGTGCCGCTGGTTGGCGGGTTTTCTCAGTAATCTTTCATCGTTTCTCCCGCACATGCATTCTGGCATTGCTCCATAATGATCTCACTTCACCCTCATCGGTTCTAGAGACTTTGATGTCAAGAGTTGCTCAAATGTCTTCATTCTTTTAAAATCAGACCATTTAAAAATAATGCCATGTGTGATGTGTTCCTTTTTTTCTAAATATCTCACAAATTACAATTTTTTTTTAAATTCTCTTTACATGAAATTAAAATATTTTTTGTTAAATTGTAATGTAAGTGATATATTATTAATGTATTATAATATTTCATTTATAACTAATATGAATAAAACCAGGGAGAAAATTTGTATGTTGGTAATAACCAGAAAGAAATAGTTGTTATGCAAAATATTTTCACACTTACTGCGCACGAACGTGGCGCATTGTCCTTTTGGGGTACAATTTTCTTGACTAAGTAAAGCATTGTTTACATTGGGTGGAGGAATAACATGAAACTGGAATTTTAGCAGGTCTTCAGAAAAGTTAGAAGTAAACATAAATGGACTATACATTCGCACTACAAACCACACACGCGAAAAGACAGGTACAGTGATTCATAATATTAAAACCACCATCTTCCCTTGTTTTCCGAAAGTGGCGGTGTGGTTTTATAATAATAGACTCTAGTTCGAGAGGAACAAGATTATTTTTCCGGTTCGGCTATTATGGTTTCAGTTTCTTATGTTTTCCTGAATTCACTCCAGGCGAATGCTAGTATGGTTACTTAAGGGGTTTTCCTAGTAATAAATGCAGTGCAAATACATGCATCTATGTAAAAGAACTCCTTTCGAACCCCACAACTCTTTCATAAAATATTTTTTTTTAATTATGAACAAGAAAGTTGTATTGTCGTGTTTTCCAACGGACGTAATAAATTAATTAAGTAGATTACTGTGAAGTTGGAAAATTTGGACATTAGTATACAGTATAGCAACTACATCCTTTATTCTATTAGTTTCTGAAGACAATTCCAGAATATATTCGTGCTTTACTAACATAAATATTAGATAATATATTGTTATCGCTTTGGTTTTATTGTTAAATGTTTTCAGTAATGGGCTGTTTCCTTGCTTCATCTCTATCTCGTATGACTGGAGAGTGCTGCGGTGTGCGGTCATGCGCAGTTATTGGTCTCTTGAGTGGGTAAGAGTGTACGAGGGGGTAGGAGCGGTCGAGGGGGTATGAATGGTCGAGGGGTTAGGAGTGTTCGAAGGGATAGGACAGAACGAGGGGGTATGACAAGGTGAGGGGGTAGGACATTACGACGGGGTAGGACAGGACGAGGGTGTAGGACTGAACGAGATGAAAAATTCTGGGGAAACAAAATACTTGCTAAAATAGTTACCACTGCCTACTACCTGAAATAGTTGATTCAAAACATTAACAGAATATGCCAATAAGGAATCCTGAACATATCAGAGATACACAGAAGGCTTAAGGGTGATAATAACAAATTAAATATCACTACAGACTATCATAATATATAGACGATAGATATTTGAAACCTCTTAATGTAATTAGTTCTTTCCTGAAATTTGTAGATCTATAATGCACATGAAACATTTACGCTATTCTTAAAGATTTTACAGCAGGTGAAATTCTAATACAGAAAAAGGATTNTCAAAACATTAACAGAATATGCCAATAAGGAATCCTGAACATATCAGAGATACACAGAAGGCTTAAGGGTGATAATCACAAATTAAATATCACTACAGACTATCATAATATATAGACGATATATATTTGAAACCTCTTAATGTAATTAGTTCTTTCCTGAAATTTGTAGATATATAATGCACATGAAACATTTACGCTATTCTTAAAGATTTTACAGCAGGTGAAATTCTAATACAGAAAAAGGATTNCTATAATGCACATGAAACATTTACGCTATTCTTAAAGATTTTACAGCAGGTGAAATTCTAATACAGAAAAAGGATTCTGTAAAAACGAACTTTTACAGAGTGAAGCATTCTCCCTGCACTAGCAACTAAATGATTTTTTCAACACAGTCAACGTATCCGGCATGTTGATATGAATTATTTTTAATTTTAATTAAGCGCCCTTATTATTTTCGTTATAATGAAGTGTAACATTGAAGGATGACATCGTTGGTCGCAAGACAAGACGACAGATGTGATTCAGGATATCCCACGTCAATAGAACATTCATATCAACACGAGTTAACTTCTATGAGTTCATATAGCATAGAATGTAGTTTTGATTTTCATGTTTAACATGACACAGTTTTTTANATATCCCACGTCAATAGAACATTCATATCAACACGAGTTAACTTCTATGAGTTCATATAGCATAGAATGTAGTTTTGATTTTCATGTTTAACATGACACAGTTTTTTTTATTTTTAAACTTCAAATTTAGTGCTCAATGATGAGATTCTTTTTTTCAGCGTAAATGTGTTATAGGCAGAATTCGTTTCATTTACAGGAAAGAATACTTGTCCCAATTTAACAAATATTGCATAATCAATTCAAAAATAAACTGCAATATTCAAGCTGGAAATTGTCTTATTGTATCTGATTTTGTTTGAGATTATAGTTTGAAATACCCTATTCCAATAAACATATATTTTGAAATTTTAGATCCATTCCTTAGATTCTATGTTGTAAACCTACTTGTGGCGAAGTACTTCTTACCTGTGCAAGTAAAAGTTGAACTATTTATTAAAAAGTGACAGTCTTCCGAATTTAACAAAGTATAGATTCGTGTACAAAGTTTTATGTTTCTTATAATGTGAACAAAAATGTATTTTATTGAAATAAAGTGTGTCACCTATTTTACTTATCTCCACCATATCTAAAGTTTCCGACAAATGTGCCCACATATTTACGTAAATTCATATGCTTCCTTCTCAGCTTGGTAATTTGAAAGTGAGTCACAAGTGTTGAAGAGCCGAAAAATTATTTTCAACATTTTTGACATTTATTCTCTCATCAAATAATTGTTTGGAAAAAGTTTTAAAACGGTGTTAACTTACTTAAATAAAACCAATAATACATTGCTTTTTTTTTTTTTTTGTAATTTTTTTATACTGTTCACTCATCTTTCAATTATAATTTTCTTAGATAAACTGTAAAGTTAAAATAGCTAAAAGTTGAACCATTATCGCAGGTAAACAAATTTTGTATTTCAAAGAAATTAATTTCATGACACTCATGTGACTTTAGAAAAAAATGGTTGAAACCCATTATTGTGTGAAAATAACTTTTTGAAACTTATACGAAGGAATATTTTAAGCTAAAGTTATCATATTTGTGCTATTAAAAAACATGATCACTATAATTATTCAGATCATACGGCATTTTTTAATCAATTTTTCACTAATATCATGTCACTAAGTCATAAATTACCGTAAAAATCTATAAAAAAATATTTGATTCTTGATTGCAACTTAATGTGCCAATTATTTATATCTAATTTTGCCTCTGTGTGGTATGTTAAGTGTGTATGTAAATCTCGTTTTCCTTTTATATAATATATTTAATTGTTATATTTCAATTAACCTTGTAATTCGAAAGTTTTGTGCGTTCAAATTCCCACCTTTCATTAAGAGTTGTAAACCTGTTCATGCCAACAGAGTTCTTTCCCATGCAATAAAATGTAATACGCGATTTAAGAAGTGCATATCGTTCGAACTTATCAAAGTTACGAGTATTTTTGAAAGTTTTGTTTTTCTTATAATAATGTGTTGTAATGAAATAAAGAGTGTTACGCTTTAAAACGCGATTGATTAGAAATATTACTCATTTACACCGTATCTCAAAATTCGGAAAACTGTATTCACTCACTTTTTTTTTGTAAATTCTTATGCTTCCTCCTTAACATTGTAATACTGAGTCGTTAATGCAATGACTTTTGCGATATTTTTGTATATGTACGGAATATTCACCGTATGATATTTTATGTACATATTATGTACGGTTTTAAACTTTTTTCTGATAATTTTAGAAATTAATCATAAATGCACATCATGGGTTATTAGCGAATTCAATCTGAATAAAATTATAAGAATAAACATTAATTCATGTACTTGTGTGTAGGCCTATTAAATGCGTAATTTGATATAAACACAATAGGCATTCACCTGAGGTGAATATAGAGAAAAATTCAGCTAAATAAAGGCATCTTTTCATTACTATGCATTACAGTAAGTTGGTTTCAGGATTATCCGCGCGGTTTATATCGATCGATGTCTGCAAAATTTACTGTGACTATATAAAAAAACATTGTAAGTGTTTTAAATGAATGCCACAGGAGAATTGGAGATAATTTATATTTTATAGATATACGCAAACTGACGAATGTAAGTCCTTATCGAATCATGTGTAAAAAAATAATTTTCCATAGTCCCTGTGAGCATTTGATAAAATTTTAAACATGAACATTATAATCATATATGGGTCTAACTTGTGTTATACATGTAATATCGGCACTGAGTACACATTCGCAGAATAACTTATTACCGACTAGAGCGCCATCTCGTAAGTTTTGTCTGACATGTGAAAAAAAGACAACAAAAGAAAAAATATACAAATACTTCAACAATTCCGCTTTAATGCCTGTAGGCTTTGGGAGATGACCTACGCACTATCTAAACCAAAAAACTCCATTACTCTTGGCGCTACTCAAACTCACGATCTTTGGGTTTGAAGTTAGGAACTCCAAAGACTCTTCTCCACAAGAGGCCGACATTTCTGCAGCGCGGGAAAAAAATTTAATGTTGTTTCAATTAAATTTAATGCATACTGTACAATATAGCACGATTTTCATATAGTATAAATGATTCGCCGGTGGAATTTTGAAAATATTTGACATAATAATGTTCGGGGGCTAGTGAGTCAGCTTTGCAAGATTTCCAACAGCGTGAGGCGATCGTTTCATGTCACGCCCCTTCTAGATGTACCAGCGGCAAAACATCCCCGCTGAACGCAACAAGTACACCCTCTGCACACATTCTTTCCTCCAATCAAGCTCTTTCCACGCCATTTCGGCCGCGTCCCTACACGTTGGTTCCGCCCACTGAACCTCTGGACCACAGGACAGAGCGCTGTGCCAGAATGCCCCATTACCACACGCCATCGCTGGTTCCTCCCCTGTTCGTGATTGTCGGTCTGCAATGACCTCGCTGCTGACGAGGCGTTATGCACTAACTTCCAGTACTCCAGCATATAGCGGCATTGCCGTAGGTGAGAGCAGTCATTAGTTAGCTGACCCAGCCGGCAATAAGACGTTCTCGACTGCAGCAGCGAGGAAGACTCGAGATGGAGTGGGTAGAAGGTGACTCGCGCTTTGTGTCGGCGAATTGCAATACAGTGTGGAGCTAACGAGATGCTTGTTGATCCAGGATGGATGTGCTGTGGCTATATAATACTTTCTTGCTTGAGAAACCCTCTTACCTGCAGCTATTTTCCGTGTTTCAGACAAGGGAGAGATATAGGCTAAACAAACACATTTCTTAAGTGAGCTATCGCTNTCCGTGTTTCAGACAAGGGAGAGATATAGGCTAAACAAACACATTTCTTAAGTGAGCTATCGCTTCAACCATAATGACAGTAGGGGAAATAACACCCATGTCCCCCCGATTTTGTGAAACTTAACATTGTTGGGAACTGCTGAATACGAAACNGCAGTAGGGGAAATAACACCCATGTCCCCCCGATTTTGTGAAACTTAACATTGTTGGGAACTGCTGAATACGAAACCCATAGTATTATTTTCCCCTTCAGTTTTCTCATGAATGGCTGAATGTCTGTGGTTCATATGATATATACATGGGGAATTTCAACCACGTGAAGTGAATGCGCCAATGAATATATTTGTTGACAATAATAAAATTTGTAAAAAAAAAAATATAAAAAAAGGAGTGGACTTAAAACCCCAATGCACTAGCAAAACGCCATTGTTCTCAAAGTTGTACAATTAATTAACTAAGCATTTTCTACACACCATTAGAATACCGCATTGTTTAAAATCTTTACTGTCACCAGCCCACTTATGCGAATTCAGCAAGTATATAATCTTAATTAATTCCGTTTCCTACGAACGTGCTTTCGTCTTTGCGGAAGCTTACAAAGCGCAAAGGACAATGCTGGAACCAGTCACAGGCGACTAACAGATATTTTGTGATAGGCACACATCTATGATATGACTTCTAGGAATAAATAGTTATTTCCTTTTAAAATTAAAACGGTGTCATAACTTTCAATAAAACTCTGCTTTATGCATTGACGTTTACAGATGTTGAAATATACAGACAAATGTTATGTGTATTGAGGTAAAATTATCGTATTGTTATGTGTGAGTGCAAGTAGCTCGGTAAAGGTCTGGACACGTGAAAATTGCTTTTTCCGTAACGACATTAAAACCAAATTTTGCTTCAAGAAAGAGTAGCTTTTAAAGATTTGATAATTTTTTAAAGACTTAATTTCCTGCTGGGTATTTTTACATCCTTTGATACAAAGATATATCTGGCGTTTATTTCTCACCATAAAATGTATCTTGCAATATACAGTCATGTGTTTTATCGTCAGGGGTGTCAGAAAGGAGTTGGAAAGGTGGACATTTGCCACTCTCCTAGTTTTCAATAAGGGTTGGAAAAGACTTTATATAGTAAAATAACTGAAGATTTGCTTACTTTACGTACATTTATTAATGTTTGAGCTCACTAAAAATGTCATCTTTAATGGGGTTTTTTAAAGTGTGTCGATAGTAAGAACATAAGTGTGTAAACATTGACACAGTTGTTTTTAAAACAATATTTTATGTAAATGGACTATTGATCCAGCACCGAATATGCTTTCTCTGTCCTAACAAGATCCGAGTTGATCATAAAGATAGGATCACGATCTATTAATTTCATGTAAATAAAGAGACGTGTACATAGAACGTCTACAAAAATGTATGGTTCATAGTGAATGTACTCGTCTTATCTTCAACCAAACACTTACTTAGTTAGAAAATAAAATAATTGAGGCATTTCATTAAAATCAGTAACTGAAAAAAAAAAANTCAACCAAACACTTACTTAGTTAGAAAATAAAATAATTGAGGCATTTCATTAAAATCAGTAACTGAAAAAAAAAAACTATCCTTTATTGTAGAAATAATATATTCCAATAATTATAATATATTATTTATTATTATTCTTTATTCTTTAGTTTTATTGGCTGACCTTACGTACACAACAAGAAAGGATATATCGCAATTACTTACATGTCTTCACNTTATTCTTTAGTTTTATTGGCTGACCTTACGTACACAACAAGAAAGGATATATCGCAATTACTTACATGTCTTCACGTCTAGGATCTCCATACACGACATGTTAGAATACCTTCTTTCATTTTGGTACGTACACGCCCATCACNTGTCTTCACGTCTAGGATCTCCATACACGACATGTTAGAATACCTTCTTTCATTTTGGTACGTACACGCCCATCACGTACTTGTTGTTCATCATAGACCGACCTTATATGAGGAAGTTGGGGACGTCCTGTATCTCTCTCCATTCCACAGGTCCGGATGTCACCCGCTTTGCTTTCAGAAACTCATTGCGACATTCAAGCGTGTTTACTCGAGTCTTGTTTACCTCTTCCCTTGTAACGACTGCGGAGGAGTGCTTTCCTAGCGTGATACGATCAAAACGGTNACTCGAGTCTTGTTTACCTCTTCCCTTGTAACGACTGCGGAGGAGTGCTTTCCTAGCGTGATACGATCAAAACGGTATTCATAACGGCGCCCGCCCGTCCACAAGGAACTATTTTCCGCTTACAAGCCACAGAATGAGCAATGTGAGCGACCCTTGTCACATNGCGCCCGCCCGTCCACAAGGAACTATTTTCCGCTTACAAGCCACAGAATGAGCAATGTGAGCGACCCTTGTCACATGTCTTGGCTGGGCATTTTGGAAGATCTACCGGTGGTGAATTTTCTGGTATGCATTAGTGTACACCGATTGACAGGATCTCCAAACATCAGGTCGTTTATATAATATTTTGTGTTACAGATGCAAGCGAATATATCGATATATTCAAAATAACTTTATAACATGAGAAAGTAGTATTAGAAACTGTGATAACATATTTTCCCAAATCTATGCTCTTTCTTAATAAAATACAAATTAAGACTCTCATATTTCTGCGATGTTCTCCACTATTCATGGCACAAAATTTTCCGTTGCAATTAATCGCTGTCATTTGTTTTACTTTCACATTACCGTTCACAAGTGCTTTATTTGTACGTATGTTTGCTAGGTAATGTTCGAATATTCATCGGTTAATGTTCCCGTGCACATCCACCTGATCACCGACATTTCAGGCCAATTGAGCAGGTAGATACATCGATTCAACTGAACTAGACCGAAACATTAGTTACCGAACGCCTGGTGTACATTGGTGGGTGCACTGGTGAATTTAAATACACGCGGAAACAAATGACAAGTTAAGGTAATTTTAAATTGGCGAATTCCGTTCACCTAAATATCACGCGAACCAATTTAGTATACTAAAATGACAACATATGTNTTCCGAATTCCGTTCACCTAAATATCACGCTACCCAATTAAGTATACTAAAATTACGACATATTTGGTGGTTTAGTAATTATTAATTTTTTATGAATCATAATAAACTTGATACACTATAAGAACAAATGAAGAAACCACCAGATCACCGCCACTTGTGTGTGTATAAATATATATAAGCGTAGTTTGTGGTCAGTGATGTAGAGCATTGGTAAACAGCTCTACCGGCTTTCAGGATGACCGGCAACTCACGGGTTTCGGTTGTACAGGTTTTCCTGAAATTTCTACAGGCAAATGTTGAGTATTTTTTTAATATAGACGCTGACCAATTCCTTGATTCCTTCCCTATTCCTGAATGTCTGGTGTTTCCTTCTAATGTCGTGGGCCGTTCGGACAACTCAAAACACTCACAACATTTACAAATGTTTCAGGTAATTAAGACAGTTTAACTTTAATTAAAATGTCCTTGCNAAATACAAATTAAGACTCTCATATTTCTGCGATGTTCTCCACTATTCATGGCACAAAATTTTCCGTTGCAATTAATTGCTGTCATTTGCCTTACTTTCACATTACCGTTCACAAGTGCTTTATTTGTACGTATGTTTGCTAGGTAATGTTCGAATATTCATCGGTTAATGTTCCGGTGCACATCCACCTGATCACCGACAATTCAGGCCAATTGAGCAGGTAGATACATCGATTCAACTGAACTAGACCGAAACATTAGTTACCGAACGCCTGGTGTAAAATGGTGGGTGCACTGGTGAATTTAAATACACGCGGAAACAAATGACAAGTTAAGGTAATTTTAAATTGGCGAATTCCATTCACCTAAATATCACGCGAACCAATTTAGTATACTAAAATGACAACATATGTGGTTGTATAGTAATTATTTATTTTTAATGAAACCTAATTAACTTGATACACTATAAGAACAAATGAAGAATCCACCAGATCACCGCCACTTGTGTGTGTATGTATATATATAAGCGTGTTTTGTGGTCAGTGATGTAGAGCATTGGCAAACAGCTCTACCAGCTTTCAGAAGGACCGGCAACTCACGGGTTTCGGTTGTACAGGTTTTCCTGAAATCTCCGTAGGCAAATGTTGAGTACTTTTTTAATACAGATGCTGAACAATTTCTTGATTCCTTCCCTATTCCTGAATGTCTAATGTTTCCCTGTTAATGTCGTGGGCCGTTTGGAGAACTCAAAACACTCACAACATTTACAAATGTTTCAGGTAATTAAGACAGTTTAACTTTAATTAAAATGTCCTTGCNCAACTCAAAACACTCACAACATTTACAAATGTTTCAGGTAATTAAGACAGTTTAACTTTAATTAAAATGTCCTTGCCAGGCGTTACATTTTCAAATATATAAACGTCCAGGTGTTAAGGGTTTTATATAAAGTAGATACAATACTTTTTTAAACATTACATTAATATAAAATATATCTTCAAGTTAACAGTTCGATACGTTGTTAAGAATGCTGGACAAGGGATTGCCGACAGCATTCGAATAAAAACCTACCAAATCGCAAGTTACTAAATAACGAAATGATCAACTCGAGAACGGCCAAATGACATCTCTGATCCTTTCACATTATTCAGGTTTCGATCAAGTTAAACTGAAATATTGACTGAAGCGGAGTTATGCTACAAATCTCCATGATGTTCTCTCTGATTGGCTCATAAAAGAAATGAAAACTAAAGTAAGTAAATTCACTCGGTGTGAATTTAACTGTCGCACTTTTAATACGACAATAAAACACGAACGTTTCTTCCATCGCTGCAAATTTCACTGAAAGCATCACAATCATCGTGTACGTTAAAATGTACACAACCCAGNGAACGTTTCTTCCATCGCTGCAAATTTCACTGAAAGCATCACAATCATCGTGTACGTTAAAATGTACACAACCCAGAGCTGGGTTGGTGTTTCTCTTGGAGGTTATGGCATCATTTCTGTTTTACAAATGCACTATCCAACCTGCAGTAATACTGATTAGTTCAATACTGATTTAATCATTGAATTATTAAGGGAAGTAATACAATTTTTAAGACATTATTTATATAACATTTATGGTGCAGTCCCTCTTGTTTGAAATTTTATATCCAAACTCAAGCACAAGGAAAGATTTCATGAGAATATTTAACAAGAAGTTATCAATACAACTTATGAGCCTCTTTTCCCCTAAATTGGTGCAAACAATTTTTATGAAGTTCCTAAAAGGTTAGATGGTAGTTGGTCTTGACGTCTTGTCGATAGCGAGATCATTGGATGTGCAACCAGAAAGAAATGTAATACTAGTGAGACGATTACAAATACACACGTGCCTTACCCGGGACTTGAACCCAAAATGCCTAGTTCCGTAAGTTGGCTTGCAACCTGCTACATTACAGAGGTGGTATTTGGAGTATCAACTTGGATAGTATTCAGTGTAACGTTCCGGTAGACTGCGGTACCCATCTTCAAATATTTACAGGAATATCATTTTGAAATAAGTGTGTAAGAGTCACTTACATCATGTAAGTTTACATGGCCAACCGTAGCACCACTTGTGTGCAGAATTTAGTGGAAATACAGGTTGTCTGGTTCCCTAGATGAGGCTTAAATAAAAGTTTTAGATTCTCATTTCGCGCTATTGTCCAATAATATCTAAAAACAGGTCTCGTATAGGGTTGTTGCTCCAACTGATACCGCCATTATAAAGTTTTTCGTTTAACTTTGTCAAATTATTAAATGCAAATGATAAACGTATCGAAATAATCTATATTGCAACAATTTGAAAACATAAATTGACGCACTTAAATCATGTAAGCTTACATGTTCTGCTGTATTACTAATCAGTAAAAATTTCGATGGGAAGTAGATGATTGGTTCACGAGAAATCACATAACTGTTGGACTTTATTATCTGACTCTATCTAACATAAAAGCGGGTAAAGTTCATATCTATATCAATATCTATATTTGTAGCTTGCAATCGATACTCTCAGCTTGCAAAGTTTAATTGAAATTGGTTTAATTGTTTAACACATATGAGATACTTATGTAAATGATCTATATGGCAGCCACACTGTAAAAAAAAGCCAGGCAATCTTAAAACATGGCCTACTGTAGCTTTACTTGTGTGCAAAGTTCAGTGGGAATCGGAGGATTTGTCCCGAACATGACATGTAGCTCCATTTTCTAATGTGGTGCTATATTCATTACTAAAGAACAAAGCGATTTATGAACTGGCACACTCTATGTCATATACAATGTTACATAGTATAGCAAGTTGAAATTTTTTGGGCCACATAGCATACTAGGCTTTATTCCAATGGCTGTTTATAAAATATGTGACATCCCCCCTAAGTCATATATAATTAGATGTACTACATAAGTACCACTTGTCGCTTGAATTATGTGGGTATCAGCTAATTGTGTTTATAGAGAGGTCACAGAAGTTCAATTTTTCTATGTGGTCCTGCCTTCCAAACTAGTGGGAAAATTAGTTTATGTATTAACTCATTTGGTACTTGCATAGACAATGCCAGCATACAAAGTGAAGTTGAAATTTGTTACACATATTCCTATATATAGCATAGTTGACTAAAATGTTTATATGGCTGCCATTTTAAAAATTAAAGACTGACCTACTGAAACATGTCAGTTTACAAGACCTACCGCTGTTAGTATTACTTGAGCGCCAAATTTGGTAGGAATAGGTTGATTGTTTCCCGAGAAATGACATTCAAATTTTACTTTTTGTGCGGAACTATCTTACAACATGGCGGAAATAAGAAGTTATATGTTCTCACTTTTGACACTTTGAAAAATTCTGCTTATCAAGTTTGGTCAAAATTGTTCAATTGTTAATGCAGATATTACAAACCTAAAATATGCATATTGGCACAATTGTATAAATAAGTGCCTTATCCATTTCAATTGCACATATGAACATGGCTGACAACAGAATTATTATATTCCAAATTTGACAGGAATCGGCTGTAAATTTACTGAGACCTAAAATTAAAGTTTTATTTTTTATGTCCCTCTACCTTACAAAATGGGGTCTAACAACATTATTACTTTCTTAGTTCAATACTTACATCGCGCACTGTTTACTTACGAAATATAGTTTCAATTTATTTAATTATTCCAGTGGCATAACTTAAAAGTAATTTTTTTTTCTATTTGCAGTATCTTCCAAAAAAAGCGCATTATTAACATTATTGCTTTCTAAATTCATTGTTAATATAATATACTATCAATATACAAAATTTGGTTTAAATTGGTTAGTGGCTACCAAAATGTCACATAGTACATTTTATTATAACAAATGCCCCTATTTTGAAAATAAGTACCCGGCTTAACTGCAAATTGTAAAAGTCCGATTATCTCGCTAATTACAACAGATGTACCCAGTTTGGTGAATTTCAGTTGTCGGTTTTAGAAATTATTAAGGGGGACAAACAATCAGGTGACAGCATAAGCCTACAATTCCTCTGGAACGTAGGCTAAAAACGTTGTATACTTAAAGTGTGTAATTAAACTATGGATCGTGATCACACACGGTCATGATATCTGTGGAGGTTTCCATGCGGTGTGCTTTCTCGTCGTCTGTCGGCTTGTGTGGCACAAACCAGGCTGCTGCTGCAATATGGGACCATTCGCCTAACATTTATTAAGGATGGAAGGTATTTGACAACTCCTGACGCAGTGCTACCAAATAGGTACCCATGCTTTATTTAGGCTCCGTTAAACGATGCGTATCCAAATAAAAATTGGCGCATTATAGTGCTTATACTTTTCTTTAAGATTTGGCTGTCCCAGTTTTTAATTTATTATACAAGCACAAATGAACACTTTAACTAAATCTAAACTTTTATTGCAAGATAATGAATTCCTCGATGTTTGCCATACACAATATTAGGTTCAAATGTAGTTATGTAGAAAATAAATTAATTAACCAAAAAAACTAAAGTAAAAAATTTATTTATTTTAAATTATTGGATGCAGTACGTTACATTAAATTTACCTTGGAGCATGTTAAACTTATCACAAAGAGTGCTTAACTAAATGTTACTTTTATTTATACGTGAACACGATGCTGAACGATGTATAACTACGTGAAATTGAAGTGTAACCTTAGGTAGTTAAAGCAACTATCTGCATGATAGCTGCAGTGAATTCGCCTTTATTGAATTCCCTTTTGCTTGCGCCTCAAGCATTGCAATTAGTTCATTCGAAATGTGCGATATAAATGTATCGTGGCACTAAGAAAAAACCCAGATTTAATTATTAATATAATTTCTTTGTTTTAAAATAAACATCTGTAGCAGTTAATGCGCTGCAAACTTTAATAATGATTCTGCTTTATGGCAGATTAGTATTCCTATCTTTGAAAGGAACAATAATCGACAAATAACTCGGCTTGCTGTAATCGATGCTCTGGCACCGGAACTGCCTTCAGTTAGCGCGGGCAGTTAGTTGTTATTCCGGACACTTGGCCGTGTCACCGCATTCCGACGCACTCATCAAACACACCCTTGTCTTGGCCTTGTAAATGTGCGTCTCCGCCACCCCCGTCTTACACAACGACGAGTTTATCCAGTACACTACTTCTGAAAACATAATTTGCACTTTTCTCTCGACAAAACATACATTTTTCCAGTCAGTTTATTAACATAAAAATATTTTTAAGATTACAATAATGTGGCCGCTTTATGAAAAATTATAAAATATTTCATTGTGTTTAATTTGACTAAACTTACGACAACCTATAGTTTGTTACTTTCCTTGACAATTATGTTCGTTGCTGGGGCAGCGCTAAACATGATTTACATTAATTATGTAATTGCAGGTTTTTATCTATTTTTTGCCGTTGTTTACATAAATAAAATATACTGCGACAGAACAAGTCAGTGATGGTGAACATGAAATAATTATATTTTGCAGTGTTATTATTTTTTTGTAAAATCAAACGAATTCAAAAAATTAAAATTTTGCATCTTATATCCTATAGTATATCATGAAACTTTTGTCATGTAATTTCCAAGCTTTCTTTTGGTTATCGTGTTAAATAATTCCGGTGTTAAATTATTCGCGTGGTTAATTTGTATGTTACACATTTGTAAGTTAAGGTGTCAGTTACACTGCACTCGGCGCGGGAAAGGGACTAAACAGCTGAGCTGAAACAAGACCGCTCCTGCTTCAGAATATTGTAGTTTTCCACTGGAGGTGAGTAATTTGCGTAACAAGATAATTCAAAATGAAACACCACGTGTATGTAGTTTTGGCACTGAAATATGTGAAATAATGCCGCGTTATTTTTTTTGTACACTCATACGATAAACGGGTGTTTAAATTTCTTGTACCAAGTGTAGAGAAGATATGGCGAAGGAAAAAAATTCTGAGCCACCTTCCGAACGTACTCTATGCGCTGTTCTAGGTTGTATAATAGTANAAAATTCTGAGCCACCTTCCGAACGTACTCTATGCGCTGTTCTAGGTTGTATAATAGTAGAAATTTACGCTTTTCCGGTAGCCTATTTAGAATATCCAGAAATAGACAATTCTATGCTGCGTTTGTTTCCAATTTTGTGAACAAATATTTTTCCAGAATGGTGTATTCCTGTCCAGATATGTCTTACGCTGTAAATGTATACAATTATTTGCGAAGCAAGATGATATGAGAAAATATTGCATTACTCTGGTATAGCATTTGCTCATAATAACGCAAAAAAATAATTTCATAGGATTGCAGTTTCTTGGTTTTCCAATAATANACTGGTATAGCATTTGCTCATAATAACGCAAAAAAATAATTTCATAGGATTGCAGTTTCTTGGTTTTCCAATAATAGCTTCCTAAGTTCTGTACAATTCGGTTAACAAGTTTAGCGATAATTAACGCCCCGCTCTTTTGACAGCCCTCTTTAGAATTAATTTTCCGTCCATATTTAACACCAGTGCAGTATGCAAAATTAACATTGTCAAGCTGCTTATCAATATCCATGCGTTGGTCATTGTAAGCTGTGAATTATCTGGGAAAGTAGTTATGTTACTTATATTCAGATTTTTATTCAAATGGTTATAGAGCGAGAAGAAAGTAAATCAAATAAAATCAGTGGTCACAANGATTTTTATTCAAATGGTTATAGAGCGAGAAGAAAGTAAATCAAATAAAATCAGTGGTCACAAATTTTAAAGTATGCCATTTTAAATATGAATTAATATATGGAGGAACTTTCCTCGCCCCTGCCAATTTCACTGCGGGGCAATGCCAGCATGGTAGTTGAAATAAATGCAGTTAGAGGCAGGGATACAATTTACTCATTTTTTTGTCTGTTAACCTCGAACCACTTACAGACACACAACTGTTTGTCCAGAAACACTCTGCGTCTGTACTTAGCAACAGGGGTAAGTATGAAAGGTGTCTCTCTGGCAAACCTACTGTGAATACTCCAATACTCACAGATATCCCAGCTCTTAAAAATACTCTCNGCAACAGGGGTAAATATGAAAGGTGTCTCTCTGGCAAACCTATGGTGAATACTCCAAGAATCACAGCTATTCCCGTTCTTGAAAATACTTTCTCCACTGACAAAACAAATTCAGCACTGAATGTGTTTGTACTTTAATACGGAGGTAACAGGTGACAGTCATTCCAAGCGAGGGTCGTCAATGCTCGTCATTTTTGAACCAGAGAATCAGCGATGGATCAGCAAAGGAATGCGTTTGCATACAGACATGGGAGTACCTCTAGATAACCCCGTGGCGATCGGCGAAACCTGACTTCTCTACAGTGTCCAAAAATGAGTATTTATATTCCAAAGTGGGAGATTTTTCTACATAGATAATGAAGAGACTTCATTCGTCGGCAGCGAACCTACACGAAACTCCAGCAGTGATCCTGCTATTTTATGACGTAAAAATAAAGATATATATGTGTCCTATGTCACAACCTCTTTTTATTTATTCACTACTACGTCTTAAAGTTCCTAATTGTCATAAGAAAATCAATATCACATTGAAATATTAAATATTATAGTATTACTTGTAGTATTTCATTAAAGTATTCAGACACAAAAATGTAGTAAATGCAATTCGTAAGTAGGCATAAGTGAGGAGTATAGACCAGATTTTGAAAACAGTAAATTTCTACTGAGGTTTTACTTGCCTCCTGGTGCCCAGGAAAATAGCCTTGGCCACAGACGGCATTAGTTTACCTTGCCATTCTTTTTCTTCATTTGTGCGTTTTAGTTAGTATTATTAGTTATTACGACTGCAGCATGACAGGAAACGTTTGTATTTTAAATCAAATTAAAAATATATATGTTTTGTAAAACTGTTTTATTGGTGGAAAATGACATCACAAACAATGCGTAGGAGTTTAACAATGTTTGGTATAAATATAAAATTATAAATTTTTTTATATCCAACATCCTTAGGAGGAAATATACCCGCTGTGTTGCATTTACGTTTATTCCTTCATTACTTAATTTCCAGACTCAGTATTTAAAAAACCATGCTTTTCAAGGTTATTATATACTTTTAACAATTATTTATAAATCCAGTTTCCTTTCTTAAATGATTTGCTACAAATCTGAATCCAAGGCAGAAGGGACACCACCTCCTTAAGGCGGTTGCCTAACGGTTTCTTAACCTCGTTGCAGCGTGTTTGACGTACGGGATTTTGACGAAACTATTGAAGTATTCCAAATAATTACACCTTCAAAAAGAAAACTTACTACACACGAGAGAAGAATGGCGCCATGTCGATATTTCCCGTCAATTATATGATAGGGTCACTGATTACATTCCCGTAGCTACACGCAGCACGGTGGGAACATTATGCACGCGAGTTCAGAGCCTTGCGTGTAACGGTGAATGGCGTAGTGATGCACGTAGCATTGTCACCCTTATTACTCACACGATATCCAGCAGAGGGCCGTATTAACGCGAATACTCTGCGANGCAGTGATGCACGTAGCATTATCGCCCTTATTACTCACACGATATCCACGCAGAGGGCCGTATTAACGCGAATACTCTGCGAAGCATGGTACCCGGTGTTNGTAGTGATGCACGTAGCATTGTCACCCTTATTACTCACACGATATCCAGCAGAGGGCCGTATTAACGCGAATACTCTGCGAAGCATGGTACCCGGTGTTTAAAAACGTATTTCCCACCGATAAATACCGCTTGGTGGAAAAAGCAACAGTGGTAGGAATTTGAAGATGGGATCTTTGATGCTTGTCATTCTTGAACAGTGATCCGAGGATGGAGCAATAGGGGAATGCATTTGCGAAGAGTCATGGTGGCACTCTGAAAACAAAACCTAATGGCAATCGTAAAATCCTACCTTGATTTCCATATTGTAAAATCCGGATTCTTGTGGTCATAGCAACCTGTTATTCTGCAATGCTACAAAGATGCATTCTTTGGTCGATAGATCGCCTCGTCTAGGCAGCTCGCCAGAGTGCCGGAGGCTCCTAAACAGCTTTAAATATGCAGGACCGCAGCTTTCATGCCTAAATATGAGCGCGAAATACGCTATTATCACACTATTAGCCATCACCACATGTCTTAAAATGATCGTAAAACACAAATTTTTACAAACCCGAAAATGACTTTAAGTCGTTATTAACACAGTAAAAAAACCGACATAAAAATGGAAGTAGGAGACGGAAACTAGTCTCCCGACTTAAAAAATTTCATAAATGCGTTTCAAAAGTAGACATTGCTAAGAAATATACCGAAGATTTTTACTACAATGTTTCCTACTGAAGCTGTATCGTAGTTTTGACGTCCTTGACCATCACGTGGGTAAAGGTTAAGGGGTCCGCCTGGCGACCTATCTGCGATGCAGCGTGTTAAAAAGCACGTTGTGCCGCCAAACTATCGCAAGTGGATGTAGCTTTCAGTAACTTTTGTTACCGACATGTACAGAATCATTCCTCCAAATATTCAGATTACTAACAGGAGTTTAANTATTTCTTACTGAAGCTGTATCGTCGTTTTGACGTCCTTGACCATTACGTGGGTACAGGTTAAGGGGTCCGCCTGGCGACCAAACTGCGATGCAGCGGGTTCAAATGCACGTTTTGCCGCCAAACTATCGAACGTGTTTCCAGTGAGTGGATCTAGCTTTCAGTAACTTTTGTTACCGACATGTACAGAATCATTCCTCCAAATATTCAGATTACTAACAGGAGTTTAACCACAAGTAGTAGAACACACACGTGCTGTCCAGCGGCTGTCAAGCCCAACCCTCGTCTGACGGTCCTCCTGATGTAGTACGAGGTGGGAAAGTCCTCCTTAAGGACACCACCCTACCTGGAGTTGTGCTCGTTTTGGGCAAGAAGCGCGGAAGCGATAAGGGCGACATTGCCACGCGCGTCTAGTGCCTCAAGGTACTCAACTGGCGTGCAGTTTTGTCGTAGTGATGCGTGTATCTATGGAACTTTCTATTGGTGGATAGTCAGACGCAGGCCCTACAATAGTTCTGTATATTTTAGACCAGTGTATTTTGAAATAAAGCAATGTTAAAAACAGTTTTTAGCTGTTTCGGAGGGATTGTGAATATCATCTTCGAAGTGCGTGATGTCTTAAATGTGTTATTTGTCCCTCTTTTGAAGTGTGTTTTCTTTTCGTATATAGGCATACTGTAAACACATAAAGTGGTTTATTTAAAAAAAAAACCTAGATTTAAAACACTCTCCAACGCTATTCAAGCGACACTTTCTTATTTTACTGGGTCATATTTATAAACCATATATTTGTAAAAAATGTAATGCTTTGAAAACTACTGTTCATTATGATAGTTAGGTAAGAAAAATCACAAAAACAGAAACACTTATTAATTGATTCTTACTATCTCTCTAGTACTTTGAGTGAAAGCAATATGAACGGACCTCGCGTGGCGCAGTCGCTTGGTGTGCCGTAGGTATGGTGTAGAGGAGGTCCTGGGTTCGAATCCTAGGTAAGGCGTGGATATTATTTTCAGTAATAGCATAAGTAAGTTAGTAAGCCGTCCCTTGGTAAGCCTCCGTGCACAACACCGGGGGGCGTTAGTATGCGCTTGCCAATTGTCCAGTAGTGAAAGCGATACCGCGGGAGGTGGTGAAGTGAGGGAGGTAGGAAGACAGCGACGTGCAGAGGCGGGGTCGCAGCTGAGCTGTACTCACGTGCGGAGACGTCCTCGGAGGTGCTCTCTGCTCGACTGCTCGCTCCAACCATGCAGCGCCTNGTCGTGCGGTGGGCGGGGTCGCAGCTGAGCTGTACTCACGTGCGGAGACGTCCTCGGAGGTGCTCTCTGCTCGACTGCTCGCTCCAACCACGCAGCGCCCGCTCTTAGCCGTTGTACGCCAGCTGGAGGAGGGGGAGTCCAGGTCTCACACACACGCACGCACGCACGACTCACTTGCGCTCAGATGTCACGCTGACACCAACACGAGATGCCGCCCCTCCAACATAGTTTATTGCCCTGGGTTTTAACGTTGTGCGAGGAAACGATGACGTCACCTCTGACGACACCAACGACTGTCTGCACACAAACACACACAAACACACACACACACACAGCAAGTTGTTTCTCAACCGGTTTCTGAAGTTTCCTCGATCCACAGCCATGCAGCCAGGTATTTATGTCAAACTGCTTCGAATGAAATCGGCCAGAGAATGCTAGAAGGTCGTGACGTCATACTAACATCACAGGTGGAGGCAAATTTGTCGGAAGGAAAACTGGTGACGTCTGGTTGTATCAGAAATTTTGTTAATAAAACTATTTCCAAATATTTTTTTAAGTTTAATGGATTGAGTTATACGAAATCGTCCATAAACGAATACATCATTTCGCAACCCTTTAAGCATATAAAATTGCAAACAACTCTTGGAAGAATAATAAAGTTGCGAGAACAGATAATTAAGGTTTTAAAATTCTTACTTACCTCGTAGTGCACGATGATCAACATAAGTATATATTAGAACAGGAAGTTAATGTCTTCTTGTAGTAAATATCCCTGTCAAAGAGCTAAACATTCATTCTTGATTGTATGGTAACAAATTCGCATTAATCTGCTTTAAAGTACATAGGAAACAAAAATCAGGCGCCCTGAGTTAGAGAAACTACTTTGAACGTGTAACAGAGCAGCGAGCATTTGCACGACGTTTCGACAATTTAGTTTTAGGAGACTGTGACGGCAGTGTTTCTTCAAACAATGCCATAAACATTTATTGTAGCATTAATATTAAAGCTACAGTTACAGAGTTTGACAAGGGTCTTGCGGCCGTTCTAGAAATGAAATAATTTCCCTCTTACTAACAGAATGAATTGAAAACTTTCAACATACCAGTTATTGCTGCAATCACTCACGAACATAGCAGTAACCATTGCAAATTCAAAGTCGTATAGCAAATTAGCACAGTATGGTAAACTATGCATANACTCACGAACATAGCAGTAACCATTGCAAATTCAAAGTCGTATAGCAAATTAGCACAGTATGGTAAACTATGCATAGCCAGTTACATCCAACCTGATAATATGTCACTCAAACTCACTTTCCTATAAATAATTACGTCAAAAAGTAATTAATTTGATTCAAATTCCTGTTCCCTTTATGTGTTATTTACGATTCCTTTAAAAATTGTGGGGAAAAATGGAGACATTAGTATTTTTAATTTAGAAAAAATTCTAAAAAATAGAAGTATACAGGAGCGTAATTCAAGTGAAAAATTATGGCGTAACTCTGCATATTTCTAAGATAAATCCAATAAAAGTGTATATAAAGAGGTCCTGCTTTATTACATTAGCATTAGCAAACCATTACTGCGGCCATGGCTGCGTTTAATTCTGTGTTTTTTACCTAGTTTCAATTAGAGAGCGGCCTTTAATAACCTCTGCAATGTCTGTGAATGAAACAAACATGGAAACATCCAAATATTATTTTGGTCAGGAGAGCGTCAGGAGAAAAAGATGGGTGTTGCCATGTCTGGTTTGCATCATTAACGTATCCTGGAAGGAGTGTTTTTCTCTCATTTCACTGTTTTCTTATCATAATATGAAGACCTTACGAGAAATGTGTGGTTTTTGTGAAGTCAGTGATAATGGTACATAGGTAGGTGAAGTTTCTCAGAGAAGCAGGAACGGGGAAAGAATCGACCATAGCCTTTAGCGAGGACCCATTCCAGCAATGACCTGGAGGGATTCCAGGAAACCGTGGAAAGCCGATATCAAGAAGGTTGTACTGAGAATGGAACCCGTGTCCTCCGGAATACGTGTCCGGTGATATGCCACAGTGAGCGCCACCTCGAGCCACTTGAATGATAACATATGGTGGATATCGCAACGCAGTGAACACGAACAACAGTACCAGTTCGCCGGGCGACAGGTATGAACTGGCTCTACCGTGNCGCAGTGAACACGAACAACAGTACCAGTTCGCCGGGCGACAGGTATGAACTGGCTCTACCGTGGCCTCTACCAAGGCCACACACTCGCCTCGTGCAGTGACTAATTAAGAATACAAAAAAGCGACGGCGTGCTTTTATTTACATTAAGATTGTTTCCTCTCTTGGCAAGAAGAACGTTTACAATTCCCCTGAGTATACGTAATCCGGCCAGCCAAAGAACATAGTCTACCTACTTAAGAGACTGCATCACCCCTTATACAGAAATAGTTCCCTTTACCGTCATAACAGAAGTGTCAGGGTCCGTTCTGAAAATGTGTTATTTCAGAATCATTATATTTCATAGATCTGTGCAAATTTGTATTTAATTGCTTAAAGGTGTTCCTTGGTAGTGTCTTAAATGGGAGAATAAATTAATATACAACATATTTACTATGCAAATTATTGTATAAATATGCATTAAAAGATCATAGATTAGTTCTGTTTTAATGGGTAACCTAATTAGCTAAGCATGTGTTGTCATATTTTTCAATAAATCCTCCTAAATTTGTATCATGAAGGATGAAATAGGAAATGCAATATGTTGGGTGACACGGGCTAAGCAGCCGCTAAGATGGCGGCACTGGCTAGCGACATGTCGGAACGCCGTGTCCAATCAGCGCCTGGTAACTTACTTGCCAGATGGTAGCCCAGCCAACAGTGAACCTCTCGCAGCACGCGGTAGCCAATCAGACAGAAGACCTGTTCTCGCAGTCTCGCGAAGCCAATCGGAGAGCGGACCCACCCACGTCAAAGGAACCACCACGCCACTTCGCCTCTGTAATGACATATACTCTGTGTCATCGCTCCTTCTCTACCCAGAACATGCTATATATCAATACACTCCGGGCCTGCCAGTAGTTTTCTCCTCCTTATTAGCGGCGCGTCTTTGTGAGGAGACAGTTTCCTTCTCTACTGGCCAATCAGCGCCTGGTAACTTACTTGCCAGATGGTAGCCCAGGCAACATATACTCTGTGTCATCGCTCCTTCTCTTCCCAGAACATGCTATATTTCAATACACTGCGGGTCTGCCAGTAGTTTTCTCCTCCTTATTAGCGGCGTGTCTTTGTGAGGAGACATTTTCCTTCTCTACTGGCCAATCAGAGTTAGGTAACTCAAATACCGCACGTCTGTATTTCGCGCGCAGACACCTAGGACGCGTAACACGGAAACCAACCAATCACGAAAGTGGATCTGAGCTAATGTGTTGTGAAATACAACTGGTCGTGAAATCTTTACGCGAAAATCGGGAGTCCCTAGCTATTGTCTAGTCGCGGTTTCTTCAAACTTTTTGAATAAAACCTTTAAAGAAACACACATGTATGATATGTTAGGATGTTTCTTAAATATGTCGTGTGTTACAGACGTTTTATATTTGTGTTACCATAAAAGTATCTCATTTTTGGTTAAATGGAAGTATTACGAGGCATATCAAGAAAGTAAGAGTACTCAATTTTTGTATTGTTAAAAAAAAATTTTATTTAAACAAAATTACAGGATATTGTAGGTTTATATGTTACTTATTTTTCACGTAGTCGCCTTCCCGTTCTATGCAGGTTGTAAGTCGTTGCACAAGATTTTTGATGCCCTCTTCATAGAACACTCCCGCCTTCTCCTTCGTCCACTTCAAGACCTCTTGTTTCACCTCCTCATTGGTTAGCAATTTTTTTCCTTTCATGTGAGTCTTCAGGAAGGTGAAAAGATGAAAATCTGAAGTTGTCAAGTCAGGGGAGTATGCAGGGTGGTTCAAAATGTCCCAACCAAACGGGTTCAAAGGCGCCTTGGTGGCGTTGGCCGTGTGCGTGCAGTCGTTGTCGTGCAACAAACACACCACCTTCGTCAACATTCCCCTCCTATTGTTTCAAATGAGTCTCTTGAGCTTTTGTAGAGTCTCAAAGTATCGTGCTGCAGTATTTGTCTCCCCCTTATGCAAGTAATCTATCAAAATGATCCCTTTTTGGTATTTTGTTTTGCCGAAATTGAGGTTTTGAATTTTTTGGCAGATGGTGAACCATTGTGATGACTGTCTTTTTTGTTTTGTTCAGTGCAAAAATTTCAGTAGGCGTTTTTCTTTCCGCGAGAAGGAACCTTATTACAGCGCGCACCTCGCACTTGGCGGGATTTCTGATTGACATATTTCACAGAAACGGACACTGCGAGGCGAGTTTTGCTACTGACGAGGGTCGCCAGTGTTCGTTGTGTTCAGGANCCCTCCTCATCATCTTTCCACTCAGTGTTGTCAACTGTAGAAAAAAAAATTCTCACAGCACGACAGCCCAACAGTACTCTTATTTTATGGACACGCCTCGTACTTATATTTTATCTATAAATTTTAATATTTCATTTTTGGCTAATACGAATAAAGGCAGCGAGAAAACACGAGTGTTGGTAATGCCCAGTAATAAATAGTTATTATTTTAGAATCCGCATTTTTTAAAATCTTTTGAACGTTTTCCAACTAGTATGCATTACGAAAACAAAACACATTGCAGAATATTAAGTAATTGGCTTTTAAAAAGAATACGTGGATTTTATTGCTGGTTCGTAGAAATCAAAAAATCTACATTAAATTAATAAAATATTTCGCAATAATGCCAGTGTTCATGCCTTCTAAGATAATTGATTGCTCGTAAAATCGTGATTCCATCATTCCTTCTGGTGTGTCATTTAGGTAATGAAGTCCAGATTTGTGTGCTATACAAGGCCTCCTCCAAACTCGATTAGTGTCTCGAAGAATCCTTTATTTTTGGCTAATTATAGTGCATGGTCATTCCTCACCCACCTCTGAAACTAATTTCTAAATAAAGTCGTCGTTGTCAGGGTGTAAATGACAGAGACGAGAAGTATCCAGAACACAAACATTCTCTGAAAGTCACCTCTAAACGGTGAGGGTAGAAACTGGGCTCGCAATAAAGATGCTGCACGCCTTTAGATGGCGGGAAGAGGCGTTGTAGGTTGAGTTGGCTCCGGNGAAACTGGGCTCGCAATAAAGATGCTGCACGCCTTTAGATGGCGGGAAGAGGCGTTGTAGGTTGAGTTGGCTCCGGTGTCGCTGGACGGATGGTCCTCTCTTCTGGCGGACACTATGAGACATCCGGAGCTAACTTGGTGAGTATCGTAATACTTTATTTAGCTACTGCTCGCAACGCCCTCGCACAGTGCGGTCACCATCGTCTAAGTTAAGAGCAGTTAAAGGGAACGTCTACCCGGCCTCCAAAACTCATATGACTCGCCTTCTCGTATACTCTGTTGCTCATTCCACACCCTCTCTGATGATGCTGTACCGGCGTTCTCTCTACGTCCGTTTATATTACCATGGCCGTAGTTGTGTTTTAATACGCTTGGTGGCAGTTATAGGTGTCCGACCGCCGCACAGCGCAGATGTGCTGCGGCATTACTCATACTGGTGCTAAGTACTTACTTTCACTACTAGATACATTTCAGCATGGGCATGCCACTTTTTATATCAATGAGTGTATTNTGGTGCTAAGTACTTACTTTCACTACTAGATACATTTCAGCATGGGCATGCCACTTTTTATATCAATGAGTGTATTAACGCTTGTTTAAGCACACGAGTTAAGATTAAGCATATGATGAACAAACGCTGTAGTGCGTGTCTGTCTACACCCGGGGCGTCAGCGCGTCCTCGAAATTATTGATTGTCGAAATAATTCCTATCCTAATAATTTTAATATGACAATTCATTGACGCGCAACTAAAGTCAACCTTTCTGTATTAATGTTAAATGTGGTAGACGGATGGGGAATGTGCAGGAAAGGAAAACCCAAATAGCTTTTTTAACCGCAAACAGCCTATTTACGTGTGGTTAGGTTGGAGCTTTATACAATGTAAACATTTTTCTGTACTTCTTCCAAAAAAGTTTCTAGAAACTGGTTGCCAAATATATTCTTGTAAATCTACAACACGCTATGTTAGACAACATACTATACTGTATTGCTCAGTGTTTATAATAAACTTCTAGTCTACAATAACAGCTTGATAAATTTCAGCATTAGTTTTACGAATTCCTTATTAATGTTTTGTGAAAATTGCTTTAATTAATTTGTAGTGTTACGAAAATATCCTTGCAACTAGTTTACAAATAATTCCTTGTACAAAATATATACAGTCTTTAGATTGGTATACTTGCATAAACATATTTATTTGTAGGCTGTTTACAAAAGTGCTTTCTATATAAACNTACAGTCTTTAGATTGGTATACTTGCATAAACATATTTATTTGTAGGCTGTTTACAAAAGTGCTTTCTATATAAACTTTTAAAAAATGCCTCTGTCTTTGGTTGCATATATTTTAACGGTAAAAGTGACCGACATTCACCAATAGTAGTTGGTAATGACAGAAGGAAAGTTGTTCCATGTCTTTACGTTGAAANTACAGTCTTTAGATTGGTATACTTGCATAAACATATTTATTTGTAGGCTGTTTACAAAAGTGCTTTCTATATAAACCTTTAAAAAATGCCTCTGTCTTTGGTTGCATATATTTTAACAGTAAAAGTGACCGACATTCACCAATAGTAGTTGGTAATGACAGAAGGAAAGTTGTTCCATGTCTTTACGTTGAAACACAAGTGTTACGTTAGCATTTGTCACCACTAGATATATATATATTTTACTTTCTGTTTATTATAGTGCATATAAAATTTGTAAAATATTTGCTTTTCTGATGATTTGAAGTTTCCCTGGACCAACACAAGAATAAAGTCACCAGGCCAATGGCAAAGTTAATTGTGAATGTGATGGAAGGATATACAATGTACATTCAAGTAGATCTAAAGCAGGGCTTTCAAATGCGCCAATTTTATCGTGAAAAAAATTTACAAATGTTTACATCATGATTTTAAACTGAGAAATTGGGAAGAAAAACTGTTGATCTCCGTTTAGCTAAGTGGCTACGCTCAAGACATTCCATTCTGGTGTACTTCCTTCACTGCAATGTATATGCGGGCCCAAGTTCTCAAATATAGACCGTGGCGGATACTGCATTTCTTTGGAATTTTTTCTCGTCGTGCTTCCGTTTACTCCACGTCCTCTTTTTTCGGCGCTGCTACATCGCCACCTCATAAATTGTTCTTTGTTGGTCATAACGAGAGTCGTGTGCTTCCAGCAGAGCAACCGTCTGTGGTTGGCGCTACGTGTGTTGTTGAACCTGTGAGAGTGTGGCAGAGCACATTAGCATTTGAAAGACGTCGACGCGTGTAAAGGCGATGACGTGCGTGGTCTGTTGACAACAGGAAACTACCTGCCGCGAGGTAGCCGAGGCAATGGCGACAAACAAGACAGAGGAAAAACATGCGCTCGCCGTTCTGGTATGCCGGTTGCAACAACGCATGAAAATAATTTTTAAATCCGCTGTGGCAACCTAAATGGTGTTATTTTAACAATGTGTTACTGATATAACTAATGAACTTCTTTCCTTTATATGGGTTCACATCATTTCAATATATGTTTTTATAATGAGTAAGTGGAAAGTAGGTCTTGACGTCTCGCTAAGAGCAATATATCTATTGATAAAAGCAGGAAAAAATAAAACATTAACGAGACGTATACAAATACAGATATGTCCTACCTGAGAATAGAAAATTAATAACCTCGTACCAGAAGCTAACGTGCAATCAACTGCATTACAGAGGTCGGATTCGGAGCATCACCTTCGAATGTAATCAGTCTCTTGCTATGAATCATAGGGTTTACTAACCTAAAATCATTACAATACTACCATTTTGAAATAATTATATCTGAATCACTTAAAACACGAAAGTTTAAGTAGCTTGTAATAGCGCTAGTGGAATGAATAATTTGATGATAATCGGTTTATTGTTTCCCAAGATATGGCATATAAACTCCAATTATTTACATGTGACTCTATTCATAAATCGAGGACAGAAATGTTACGTATTAGTGAATTTCCATAAATACAGTATACAAAATTAAGTTAGAATCGGTTATATAGTTTTGTAGATATAATATACTAAGCTAAAATGTTGCCTAAGCCACCAATCTGTAAATAAATGCCGGGCTCACTTACAATATTTAACTAATACCACTAGTACCACAGTACACCTTTCTCTCCAAAATAAGTGGGAATCGGATGGTTGTTCCCTAAGACATGACACAAATTCAAATTTTTTATGTGGTCTATTTAACAAAATGACAGAGACACGAAGCCTGTATAGACAAAATGTTATGGTTAAAATAGTTACTATCAGCATACAGATTTAAGTAATAATTAGTTTCGTTGTTTCGTAGATATAACATACTGAGGTTAAATGTTAAAATTGACGCCATTCTGAAACTCTATGTCTGTTCTACTTAAAACATATCAATTTACTTGCCTTCCGAAGTGCTATTTTATAGCTTAATTTGGTAGATATCAGTTGGTATTCTCATAAAATATTATATACAGATTTTAATTTCTAATATAATGCTATTTTACAAAATTGCAGACAAAAATTTGTGTGGACACATGTGGGTGGTTGTAATATATACTGCCAGTATACAAAATTGAAATGGAATTAATTACATGGATTCGACGATATCGCATACCAAGCAAAAATAGCAGTATGTCCGCCATTATGATAATAAGTGTATGACATTCTAAAACATAGAATTTCACATTACCCGCTGCAGTATTACATGTTTGCCATATTTGGTAGGAACAAAGTAATAGCTTCCCGAGATATGACATTAAAACTGTATGTTTTCGTGTGCACTATCTTATAAAGAGAGGAAAAAAGTGGCTATGCGTTGGCATACATATATGATGCTTGTAATATATTCTTTCAGATTACAAAATTTGGTCGTAATTTATTTGTCGCTATGGTAGATAACATAATTAAATATAAAAAAGGGATTGTAACTGCCATTTTGAAAATAAGAATACAATCAAGTCTAATTTCGTATGTTTACATGGTCTATCATAGTGTTATTTACGTTTCAAATTTGGTGAGAATTGATAGAATAGTTTCATGTGGTGTTATATTTCAAAATCGCTGACCAACAACAATACCCATCTCTTAATTCAATTCTTATATTATGCACCCCTAATATACAACATTTGGTTCAAATCGGTTGTATGTTTCCCGAGATATGATATTTCTTCCTAAATTTTAAAATGCCGCCATTATGAAAATAAGTGTTCAAGGACAACAAAGTTAAGTGTATTCCCTAAGTACAATATGTGTACCCAGTTCGGTGAAAATAATTTAAATTCATTAAGTGGGACACGAACACACAGACACACACACATACACAGACACGCAGACAGAAAACTGATCTCTTAAGACTTTCTTTCCTTTGGATAATAGTCTAAAAGTGACAGATGCATACAATTTGTAATTAAACAGCTTTGTATTGTGGTATTATTTTTGATTTTATGCAAACTATTGCCTTGCTACATAGGTTTGAATACCATGACATCCTACTAGGACTTTCTACTGGTGTATATTGTATAAGTAATGAAGAAATTCGTTTCATATATTTGAACATTTATTCAATGCCTATTCACTTAAATAGGTGGGCTATACAACACTATCTAAATAATGAATAAATAAAGGACCTAAATTAGAATTTGTACGAAGTAAAATTCTTAAAACTAAAATTGATTGTTAAGAAACAATATCATATAAAAATTCGGTACTAAAAACNATTTATTCAATGCCTATTCACTTAAATAGGTGGGCTATACAACACTATCTAAATAATGAATAAATAAAGGACCTAAATTAGAATTTGTACGAAGTAAAATTCTTAAAACTAAAATTGATTGTTAAGAACCAATATCATATAAAAATTCGGTACTAAAAATATTAATTTTAAAATTCGTGGAATTAAAATAAATGTTAAAATTTACAGAATGTATTTAATGAAATAACATAAATATNCATTAATTTTAAAATTCGTGGAATTAAAATAAATGTTAAAATTTACAGAATGTATTTAATGAAATAACATAAATATTTAAATAATTTACAAATTAATTACAAATACAATATCAGTGAATGTTATAAAATAAATTAATATTACGAAATACCGTTTTACGAATGGAAAACAAATGTGTAAATTGAATAATATAAAATGTTTTACTATTTGAAAAGAAAATAATTCACATTTTCTGAAAAAATTATATAATTTTATGAGAAAAGAGATAACATATTATTTATAAATATCACAAAATATATAAGTAACACAATTTTAATTATTACATCAGAAAAATATTATTTAAGAACTAAAATTTTGTTTCCGTCACACATCAAGTATTTATATGAGCGTTGCAGATTTTAAGAATAAATTAAATTACAAAAACCATTATTTTATTGTCTACATACATATAATGATACGATGCTCATTTGATTATTATAGCATTTGATACATATATACCATTGTGATTCAAACCCTAGTAAAGAAGAAAAATAGTTTACTGTTACTATGTTACCGGTGGTATTACGGCCCACTTTAAATGTATGTCTTCTATTAAGCGTGGTAACCTAACATTAATTACTCTAACAAGAAGTATCTGAATATTGTCCGAATGGAAACCCATGTTCTATTATTAAACACGATTTTTACCTGTATCTTTGTAAGGATTTAGAATACGCTATATAAAAATTACCATTTGTAATTTATTTTTTTAAATTAAAATAGTTATATTTGAATATGAGGTGATTACTAATTTGCAGAACTTGATAAAGAGAAATAGTAATTGAAATATATATATTTCTAAATATATATACACACTAATAAATTCTTTAATGGAAATTAATTTAATCATTTGGTTGAAAAATTTGTAACTTTTGATTGAATCATAGTTGCTATTATACAGCACCTTGGTCAAAATTTGATGCAATGTTAAAAAAAGTATTTTTAATTGAGATGAATTAAATGTTTATGGTAAAATGTTTGCAGGGAAACATAATATGAGTAAATCATGTGAAAATGCTAATAAAAACATGTTGATGTATATAATGAAAGTAAAATAAATAATTATTTAATAAATTTGAATGCACATCATCTACAAAACTACATTTATTCTTAACGCATACAATTTAAATATTGACATTGTGTGATTAGGTTACAATTTAGATACAGAAGCACATACAATAACAAACTATTGTGCTTCTAATGAAATATGTGTACTAGGAGTTTATTCAGAGAATAGGGTATAATAACGAAATAGACATTACGATTTTTCTATACTACAGAAAGTAACAAATTTGTAAAAATTAAAATTATAAAAAGTAATTACTTTATTAGATATAGAACATGAAAATTAGTGTAATGATGGTATAACTGAATATGTTAATAACAAAAAATAATATACTCTAACAAACTGGTAATAACTAAGCACACACGGGTATACAAATACCAAAAAAAAATTACTAAAAAATTATGCAAATTATTTATAAAATAGATATGTATGTAATATAATCATTAAAAAATGCAAGTTTATCAATTATTACAAATGTGAACATAGAAAATAATATATTAGTATTTAAATAATACATACTTTTAATTTTACTTAATGTATATATTATGTANATGTGAACATAGAAAATAATATATTAGTATTTAAATAATACATACTTTTAATTTTACTTAATGTATATATTATGTATATATATATATATTAAAAAAAACAAAAAGATGGTTGAATTTAAAACAGATTTATTTGAATATTTATGTATCCTACCAATATCTAAAAAATCAATATAAACACAATTAATTTCAATGTTAACTTAAACGTAAAAAAAAATATATCTGACTAAATAACCAACATTTAAAATAGCGAACATATTAAAATTAATAAAATTTGAAAGCGGAAATAATTGTTTAAATGACGTACAGAATATCATAACATTACTAGACACAAGATGTTACCAACATAACTGATGAGCATACTTTCCTCAACACGGGTACAAATAGTTTGAACTAAGTTTGAAAAACTTTTTAAACTTTGCTTGTAAAAAGACCTTAACGTGTCGTTTACCTCGTTATCATTAGAGATGCATCAAAATACTTATGCAGCATAAGATAACAACAATTACACAAGTTCCGTACTCAGAACTTGAACCAAGAACTCCACGAACCAGTGGGAGATGTTGTGTTGTATAAGTCAGTCAATTCGCCTCCCACCTAGGTGAACCGGGTCCGACTACCAGCGGGGTTCCTAGGATTTCCTTACTATATGAGGGTATCGTGCCGGACTAAGCCGCTGGTCGGTGGGTTTTATAGGGGATCTCCGGTTCCCCGTGCCCTTGCATTCCGGCTCTGCTCCATGCTCGCCTCAATCATCCTCACCGGTTCTCAAAACCTCGATGTTAAGAGCTACCCAATTCTCCCCACTCCTCGTACCGTAAACTAGTCTGCAACCGACTGCNTTCTCAAAACCTCGATGTTAAGAGCTACCCAATTCTCCCCACTCCTCGTACCGTAAACTAGTCTGCAACCGACTGCATTGCGGTGGAAATATTTGGAGCACGAACTTCAGTGGTACTCAGTGTTATAATCTGGAAGCTAGGGATTTCTAACATTAAATGTACAAGGCACGTGAGTGACTTCAACCACGTNTACTCAGTGTTATAATCTGGAAGCTAGGGATTTCTAACATTAAATGTACAAGGCACGTGAGTGACTTCAACCACGTAAGTTCGCACGGCCTTAAACAGCACTACGTCAGTGCAGAATTTGGTTAGAATCGGTTTATTCGTTCCCTATAAGTGGCATAAAGCCACTTGCATTAACTAAACTCCAATATTCATAAAACATACTGCCAGCAAGCAAAATTTGGATGTGTTTGGGTATATCATTAAATAGGATATAATTTTTTTTTCAAAATTGTTTTTATGTCCACACATTTGAAAATAAACGTATCTCCCACTTAAACCATGTATATTTACAGCACTCCTCGTGCACAAAATTTCGTTGGAATCAGTTAATTGGTTAACGAGATACAGCATAAATGTTAAGATTACTGTCATGGCAATATCTTATGAAGAAACGAGTAAAGGAAGCTCTGTGTATGCATATTTAATCGATCTAATCGAAATTTGTTCTATTTTATTAAGTTCGATAACATATATAATACACATATCTAAATATCTTATACTGCTTCAATTAAAATAAATACGCCTGACGCTCTTAAAATATGTAAGTTTACATAGCCAACCAAAGCACTAATTGAGTAAAAAATTTGGTGGGATTCAGTTCATTGGCCTCCATGATATGACATAAAAACTCAAATTACTCATGTGATGCTATCTTCATAAATGGAAGACAAAAATGTTATGTATGGGCTCATTCCATGTTTTTCAGAGAGATAGCTTGGTTCAAATTGTTTTGAACAAATTGCATATTTAACAAACATACTTACGTTAATGTTATTTTGAAAATACGTAACTACGCCCTTGATACATGTAAATTCTAAGAGATTTAAAATGTTTAACTTTNGTTAATGTTATTTTGAAAATACGTAACTACGCCCTTGATACATGTAAATTCTAAGAGATTTAAAATGTTTAACTTTCCGCCTGAATTTGGTGCGAAACAACTAAATATTTCCCGAGATAGGACGTAAAAGCTATAGCATACCTTATTATTAGTAACCGGCCGGGTTTGGCGAGAATCTATTGACTAGTNTGAGATAGGACGTAAAAGCTATAGCATACCTTATTATTAGTAACCGGCCGGGTTTGGCGAGAATCTATTGACTAGTTTACGAGGTATTAATTATAAGCTTTATAATTTTAAGCAATGCTCTATCCCAACATAGTAGAGAAATAACACTTTTCCATTTTAAATCCACTGTTTACACGGGGCACTGCCAATATGCTGAATTTGGTTTAGTTCACGAGATATAACATAGTTTAATAAATATTAAAAAACAGTCACATTGAATAAATCACATGGCGTTGTCTATAACTATACATGTCAGTTGTTTTTATTTAGTTCTATATATGTAACGAGTTTGGTAAGATTTGGTTCATTGGATGAAAAGTTTTTAGGTGGGNGTTGTTTTTATTTAGTTCTATATATGTAACGAGTTTGGTAAGATTTGGTTCATTGGATGAAAAGTTTTTAGGTGGGTCACATGCAGAGTCGCACACAGAAAGGAAATCATGTANTGTAACGAGTTTGGTAAGATTTGGTTCATTGGATGAAAAGTTTTTAGGTGGGTCACATGCAGAGTCGCACACAGAAAGGAAATCATGTATATATATATATACACAAGCACACATACATACACACACAGACACACAGACAGAAGGGAAAGTGATATAAGCGTATCTTTCCTAAAAGTGTGCTAGTAAAAACTTTTTAATGAAAAAAGTGTATGCACGATAATGATAAAAAAATGTATACAATAGAAGATATACAATTGAAATTAGAAGATGTTTTGCTATTAACGTAATAATATTTATGTATCACTTAATTTTAGGTTATAAATACGGATTTGATGAACAATAAAATGTAGAAACATTTCTTAATTTTACCAAATAATAAGGTTTTCATATTTGATATTAATTAAAATTATTTTTAATGCAATATTTTAAAAATCACTGATACTATAAACACATAGCCGTTAGGATATAATATTATAAACAATACTCTTTAAAATAAAGTAACCAAATTAACTATACAAATATTTGTAGTACTGAATTTTTTTTGTAACACCTAATAAAATAGTTACATTAAATAACGTTAAATACATTTTTGACTATCAAATTTTGTTAAAAAATTTTGATCGCATATTATAACTATCAATATTTTGTTAAACTATTAATATTCTCTCGTATATTTATGCAGGAATACGCTGTAGTAATTAAAATTATATGATAGTAATTTATGATATATTAGTACTATATATACACATATTTCCTCTATTTTTATTTTCTAACCATTTTAAAATTGTAATTTAAACAAATTATGTAGAAGTATTTTTAATAAAAATATTACATATTAGTATAATAATTATTATGTGATTTACTTTTTATTTATAATACAAAATTTTAACTAACATCTATTGAATAAGAAGACGTCTGAACTCCATCCTATATACTGAACTGGGGAATATTATTGAGGAATGATTCGCAACTGGTTGGTGTGCCTGGTAATTCGTATTAGGCGACTTCTTCGAGATTGGTTTTCATAAACTGTTGTTATATGTGGATGATATTGTGGGTTGTTCTTGTCCACTGTTATAGCCATTTCTGCAGTAATTGGTGTTGGCATGAGTCAGTCTTGTGTAACAATTTAGTTTTACAGCGCTTCTTTGAAAGACAAAAACGGTTATTGATGGCCATCCTTAAAAGATAAACATGTGTTATCGCTGACTTTTCTGTAGAACGTTTTTAAGGCTACAATTCTGTAGTACATTAATTTGATGTATCTGTTATGATTCAGTCAGCGCAAGCCACCTAAGCGCCCTAAAAGCGAGTTTTTGCGTCTTGATTACAAACGGTTCGATATTTCTCTACTATTATTACATTAAATACAAATGTATTATACACCAAAACCTTCCTCAAGAAATTCTCTAAATGATGTTGAAAACCGCATGAGAATCGTTTAGACGAACTAAGCGAATGCACAGAGAGACGCGGATAAGCGACTTAGTTGTATACTATTTAGAGATGATGAGCGCGGACCTGCGTGTAGTTGGTGGCCTGGCTGTAGCGAGGCGACGTCTGTGTGCAGCATTGGCCGCGGAGACACGCCCACTTGCAGTCCCGACACCAGGCCCTGCCCGTGGTAATGACGCCCTTACCAACCAGTATCGGGAGGTCACAGTGTCAAGGCTGGTTGCTCAACAACTTCCACTTCGCACTTTTCATGATCAACTGGGAAAGCCAAACTCTCAGTTCAATATTCATCCTTCGTTCTAATATGAGGGGAATTGTATCACCCGAAGTTAATTCTGTACCTCAAGAAAATCACATGTGACAGAAAATCAAGGAACTCTGTAGGCGTACTAGGCAGAATAAACGCGAAGTTGTATGACGTCACGTTGTCGAACGGGAATGGAAAAAAAAAAAAAAAAAAAAAAAAACAATCCTTAACCCTGTATATAAATATTTCACAAATTAAATATTATGTAACTACCCGAGTATCGAGCATGGAACGTTGAGCCAACCATAATAATCACAGTGAAAATATGTTTCTGAACAAAGAAATGGCACAAGAAACTGCATAGGAAGGGAAGTGAAGAATCCTTCTTGCATTCACCATGGATTAACCTCATGATCACCCGAATGTAAATCTGACATGCTGTCACATCGCTAAGCATTCTCAAGCATCTTTGGCAGAAGGTTTCACCGGACTGCACATTGTTAAGAATTTGAATACGTGTGATCACTTGTTTAAATTTATGGAGGGAAACGTTTAATGAATCATAATGATACGCAATGTACGCATATGCAAGAACCTTCTCTAAAGTGACGAGTAAACATATTTATGTGATCTTTTAATAATAAACATGCGAATGGAGCTGCTTCTGTAACCAGATCGGGACATGGAATGAGAGCTTGCAGGACCATAATAACAGTTTAGTATGTAGATAAATACATGATCTCAAATTTTACAATTGCATGACCTCCTGTAGTCATTAAAAAGTCGGTAGAGAACATATTGTTACGCCCCGACTGACACATGAAGCGCGGACACTATCCGCGGACTCCGCTCTGTTGGGGTGACCTACCTCCCCCTCTCCCAGGCAGACCCGCTCGCAGTCCCGTCGCCGGGCGGCTGGGAATGATTGACAGCTGACCTTGTTAACGTCACAACCCCTCCTCCACCCTGCTGGAGACTCCGACGACTTTAGAGGACGTGCGGCGGTGGACGAGGTTTCTGTGGTGTGAATGCACGAGAAGGCCAGATAGCCGACGAGTGAAGGCTACCGTGCGTGAGGGAACTCGGAAATCTCTAGAACATTAAAGACTGGTGGGACCTGGACTAAACTGAGGTGCAAAAGTATGGACACCAGATACGGACTTTGTTGTTAATATTGGAACTGTCAAATACGGACATATAATTTCTTAAGTAAATCTATATTTTGATACTATCTCAATTATGACTTTTTTTTAGTTATTTCATTACATTAATTTCGTAAAAGTAATTGTGGTGATTGTTCCGTATTGCGTACTCTTATGGTAAAACCATAGGAAACCTGCGAGTGCACTATCGAGTAT
>NQII01006636.1:95742-114688 GCA_002778355.1 Clitarchus hookeri | reverse complement strand
GATCTCTGACTGCTTGGCTAGTGTGCTCAATGCAAGTATTCTCGGGAGAAGTGTGTTCTAGCAACTACGAGGTCAGAGCCTTTTTCTTCTGTCCTGTCATGCACTTGGTAGGCGTTCGGCCATAATCGGTGAGTGCAATGGCTCGTAAAACTGCATTTATTACAACTGCTGAGCGGATATAATTACAATAGTGGAGTCGGTAGAACTGTGAACATCGCTGTGGCAAAGCGCATTAGATATTTTACCTACGGCCTACCTTATCTGTAAGGTGGCACATTAGATTGTTTGAAACATGCATACCCGCTTTTAAGAATAAACCATGAAATGTTTACACGATATTTCTTCTTGTAAAAGGACAAGTACCTCAGAGATAAAGTGAATAAATTTCGAAGGTAATCTTTCGTATTGAAACTCTGTTTTGAACCCTTTCGACAGAGCCGGGAGCGAAATTTTCATGTCCATGCACTTAAAAATGTATGCGAACTTCGTAAACATGGCTGCACAGAGCTTTGCTACACACACTTCTCACTGGATCTTGAAGGGACTTCTTAGTAAAATATTTTCTGTAAAAACATTTTTTGCGAGTGTATCCGTGTATCAAGAAATAAAAGGTGCTAATTGAGATAAGTTTAATCTCAGGAAAAGTAAACAATATTTCATCTAAGGTTACCACTTTTTACTTTAGTCCATCTAGAGAAATTCAAATAGAAAATAATCAATGAAAAATGTCTAAAAACAGTATGTTTAAATGGTATAAAACACTATTATTTACCACATACAGCTGTCTACCCCAAATATTAGCTCTTACAATCTTTATCAGTGAGCGCAAATCTATTTTACACACAATTATAATTAAAGTCCTTATTACTGCCTTTATACTAACTACAGTCACGTAATCCCCACTCATTAAATACAAATATCCGATCAAAATTTTCCATCATTACACATGTCCGTCACTCACGAAACAACTCGCCGACGGCCTTACCACCCTGACAACCTTGCGTTATTCTGATCGCCGTGGTTCAACAGGATAGGACGTGGTCAGTACTTGGATGGGTGACCGTCCAACAACAGGGAGAAGGGTCAACACATGAACATGCAGGAGGTGAGGTCGTGTCGACCAGGTACTCCATTCTGCCTGTCTCAGACTAAGTCACCAGTCAACACCTGCCCGTTTTCACTGAACAACTCCCGATTTCTTACAGTCCAGCTGATCGATCCTAGTCTCTCTGCTCCTTACATAGGCGCACACTAGCATCGCCCATCGTCTCCCGTCGTCGTAAACACCCGATACTTATGACCTTTCAATACTGCCGGCCTTTCTGTCTTTCAAGATTGCCGGCACAGTGGCATGCCGGGGCTCATATAGTTTAGATGACCTGGCCCAGAAGCTTCTTTACTCCTCGAGTCACGTCGAGGGAGGTGATGACCAGAAAATTCGCGCAATGACTTCCAAATCGTTCTGTCTTCCAGAGATGTGAGTGACGTCATTCCCGTTGGCGTTATCGAGGCCCGTGTGGTGGCTCTGCCTTCCATCTTGCGGGTGCCGGTGATATAATCCTGCGGAGGACCACCATCAATCCTGCCCGGAAGCGGAAGTAGAGCACGGAGGGGAAGCAGCTGCGTGTAACCATACAAAATGTAATTTGCAATTCAGTTCGTTGGTTTCCACTTTTCCAGATCTGAAATAAAAGGAATTCTGATACATCGAGTGCATATTGGAGTGTCTGTACATCATCACTCACTGCTCCCTAACGGCTTGATGTAACAGGAAATCGCCTTTAAAAAAATCCATCACATCTGCTGAAACTGTGCACTGCAAACTCTTCCAACATTCGTGATAGTGTACATAATAGGTTCGTTTCTCTCAACTAATCAAACTGCACAAACATCCAAATCTGCACACAGATGCAAAGTACAGTGTTTTTTTCTCAGTCGGAGGTGATGTCACAACTCTTTTGCACAGTGTTTCTCTTAGCTGGTGCAAATTATTTTAAGGTAGTTGGTGTAACCAAACAGCACTTGTTTTTGAGGAGGTGTAACTGGTGTAGTGTAGTTTAGTGTAAAAAAAATCTAGCGTGTTTTCACAGTTAGTCCCATCGTTTGGTTTAATGAAGGAAGTGTATCAACATGAGATGAACATTTTAGTTCCTTAGAAATGTGAGCAATAGTACAAGGAAATAAAACTTGTAACTATAACATAATGTTTTTTGTCAGATAAAATATACGAATTAAACTTTAGGTACTATGCTGAGGGCAGTAGGTTACTCTAATTGCTCCTAGAAAATTACAGCATTAAAAATATTCAGAAATAGCCGAGAAAATTTATAACTACAAGAGTTAATCATCGTCTTCACTTGAACTGNTCAGCATTAAAAATATTCAGAAATAGCCGAGAAAATTTATAACTACAAGAGTTAATCATCGTCTTCACTTGAACTGCTTTCTGGCTTTCTGACAGTAGTATATTTTGCATTTCGTTCATCCCGCCAAAACTGTACAAACGTCGTTCACTCGATTGTTTGCACGCGTACAACGATAGAGAATTCTGTTGTAGCTCCATAGAACCGTATTGCACATCACTGCACTGTGCTGCACAACACTTCACTGCACTACACAGACTATGGTTAAACGAAACTAAGTACAATTTTTCCACCAATATCCTACATTTTTTTAATTTTAACTTCATTTCACAACGAATTTTTGTTGTAATATTCTATAAATGTAACAAATACTTACAGCCATCCATCTGTCCATCCATCCATCCTAGCTCTCTACAAACCAGTCGTAGAGGGGCATTGCTTAGCATAACAGCCTCAGGCAAACAGGCGTGCGCGATACACTGAAGAAATATTTTTCAAATACTGTCGCAAGTTTTACGCAGAAGGGTAAGGTCGACAAAACCTTCTGAATATAGTGTTCTCCACTTCCATCTTCGGCACTGAATACTTGAATCAAGACGAGAATCGGGCGTATACCANCTTCTGAATATAGTGTTCTCCACTTCCATCTTCGGCACTGAATACTTGAATCAAGACGAGAATCGGGCGTATACCATCACCATTCCAGCTTCCTCTTCACCAGTGTTGCAAACCGTAGCCGAATTCAGCTATAGCCTACGTGGCTTAATTTGAGGTCATATGGCTGTTAGCAGAATGGGCGTAGCTGAATATCAAGGTGGTGCCAAATTGAGGTTCGATATAGTGACCATTTATTTGTAACTTATGTACTGGTGTAATACATTTAGTTCCTCTCTTTCTATAAAAGACACCACTAACGTGCCAGCCTTTCAACTTAAAATGTTATCATTACTGTGTTAATTTCTCAAGAAGAAGGTGCTCACAGTACTTTAATGAAATATATTTATAAAATTTTGAACAAGACTTCAATTTCTTCTTTAAAGTGTCCCATCTACAATGCGTGAATAAGCCACTTATAGAAAAGAGTTCTGTATGTATATCAAAATAGAAATTGACATTGTATGCCTAGTTTCAATAGTAGTTTTCAATTATTCAAGTTTGGAACGTAGCTTGATTATGTTATTTCGCAGCCGAATTTCCGAATACATGTAGCCAACGTGCTGATTTTTATGTTGGCAACGCTACTCGTCAACCGCGACCCGCGTAGAGGGAATATGGGGTAGAGTACGCTGGCAAGCTGCTCATACCCCCCCTCATCATGATCTAATGTTAGATTGCTCGATTTTTTTGCAGATTGTACAATGGAAACAAACGTGAATAACGTTCGAAGTTACAATATTGTTTATGTAAGTAAGCGCTTTGAAACGATGTTACACTTCCTCCGACTTAATTTCAATGTAACTAGAATAAATGCTCATGCCAGCAAAAATATTTTGTTCATATAGAAAAATTCGTTTTGTTGAAAATCGAGTTGTAAAAAAACTTATTCATCACTGCTGACCATGTAGTTTTGAGAGTTTTATTGGCAACGGGTGAGTCATTATTGGGGACGTGCGCAGAAGATGAAAATCTGTCTACCTCGTGTCTTCTCTATGGTCACGCGAGCTTGACGCCTTGTCGGTCACAGACCATAAAGTACTGGTGCGTGCCGCGTGGGTTAACTGCAACTCGCCAACCACGCGGCTGTTCCAGTCTAGTCCCGTGACCACGCGCCATTTTCCAACTAGTCTTTATCGCGGGCTGCAAATCGTGACCACAGTAGCTGTTCCACGTAGCTGTGACGTGACGGGAAGCCTCAGCAACCGAGTTATCACGAGCGTCCACAAGTGTGCATATTTTCCCGGAATTTGAGCGGTCCACATTTAGCATCGAGTAATGATCTCCCGGTTGAGTTACGCGTCTGATGAACCTCTTACGAACTGACGCTCCCGCGGAGGCCCGGGAATGTTTAGAGTGATTCTAACTAGATGGTTGTCTAGGAGTAATCCTATTCCTTACTCTGGCTTCATTCCCTTACCCTGCAGTCCTCAGATAATCTCCGGCTGCCCACGAACAACATCGGAATGCTTGCCACCAGGAAAACGTGGGGAACTACTCCTTTGGAGAAGTGCCCTAATAAAACCATCCTCTTCTCATGTATGTATGATCTATGAACTCGACCGCAACATATTCCAATCAAGATTTTAGAATGCACTAAATATACGAACTTGGTAGATCGTATTGTTTCCTGAAGTAGTGGCCCGTATTATGAAAAGCAGAATGCAGACCCTCCTTTCATCGCCCCTCTCTCAACAAAACAGAAGTCATAAGTCCTAACAAAATATTGCAGATAGCGCCACTTACGACCATTTCGTCTTCATGCTGCGAAAGTAAAGGTGCATTCAATTAGCGCAGATCACAACGCATCTACAGCCAACCACGTCAGTCTTGCAGATCACAACGCATCTACAGCCAACCACGTCAGTCTTGCAGATCACAACGCATCTACAGCCAACCACGTCAGTCTTGCAGATCACAACGCATCTACAGCCAACCACGTCAGTCTTGCAGATCACAACGCATCTACAGCCAACCACGTCAGTCTTGCAGATCACAACGCATCTACAGCCAACCACGTCAGTCTTGCAGATCACAACGCATCTACAGCCAACCACGTCAGTCTTGCAGATCACAACGCATCTACAGCCAACCACGTCGTTTACGTCAAAAGTGTATGGTGATCTCATATTTCTCCACGCAGACAATGCTGACTTTTAGGTTGCTTTAATTCGTGGTTTTACTTCGTCTTCGACGTGGCTGCATCCCAAAAGCTACCAGTAAGTTATTTAAATAAAAGAAACATCAATTTGGTTTATGAGTACCGTAATTTGTGCTGTCAAAAAAAAAAAAAGGATAAGAGAATATGTTTCAAACAAGAAGTCATTATTTTGTTTTACTACGAAACTATGTTCGACACATAGGCGTTACCACCAAGCTAATAAAAATTAGAATACATTATTTTGTAAGACCACATGTNCAAACTATGTTCGACACATAGGCGTTACCACCAAGCTAATAAAAATTAGAATACATTATTTTGTAAGACCACATGTCAAAATAAATTTTTTTCCTGTTTTTGAAAAAAATAAAATTAAAACTTGTCGACTCGCAAAAATTAAATAATTTATTTACATCGGAAAAAAATTCGATGAGCTAACCAAATGCATATGTGTAATCATGCATATAAAAATTTAGCAATTTTTTTTTAAATAGAACTGAATTTTTCTATATATTTTATTTGTACATTAGCTTTATTTCTTAAATTAACTTTTCTAAACTTCTATTACAAATAGTTGAGGCGATGCAACTTCATTTGTTCACGTTTGTGTATGGTTTGGCTTATTTTATTTTGTATTTAAAAACACGTGCTCCCCCCCCCTCCCCATCAAATCGGCGATAAGTAGCTGACGACTTAACGAAAACAATCATATTTCTTTTGTGCTTCGATGACAAATTCGCTGATATTAGAGGATTGTTTCGGTGCAATATTCTTGAGATCAGCTTTCGAGATTAAGAGTCTTGGCTTCAGTGACCCAATGAAACACGATAATGTCACAAAGTTATTTGCAAAGTTTCTTTGGGTACTACGGGAAATCAAAGTTGTTCACGTGCATTCTAAACAACTGACTGGGACGTGTTTTATTGCTGGACAGAAGATTTANATAAGTAGCTGACGACTTAACGAAAACAATCATATTTATTTTGTGCTTCGATGACAAATTCGCTTATATTAGAGGATTGTTTCGGTGCAATATTCTTGAGATCAGCTTTCGAGATTAAGAGTCTTGGCTTCACTGACCCAATGAAACACGATAATGTCACAAAATTATTTGCAAAGGTCTTTGGGTACGACGGGAAATCAAAGTTGTTCACGTGCATTCTAAACAACTGACTGGGACGTGTTTTATTGCTGGACAGAAGATTTATTATACCTTACAACAGCGTAATGAAATTAATCTGGTTCTGGCAAATTAAATTTGTGACGATACAATCTGTTGCCACTCCCATTTGTCGGCGCGTGAGGTTCAGAACTCTGCGCTCGTTTGGCTAAACTTGTTGCGCATGCGCCGTGGAGGGTGATACGGTGCATACTTCTAGCGACAGGCGTCAATCTCCTCATAACTAAACTACTGAGTTACTAAGTCCATTGTTAATTATAGGAAAGCAAGTCAGTGTTAACTTTATATATATATATATACACTGCAGAGCCAAAAAAACTGGTATAGGCGTGCGTGTGCAAATAACAGCGGTATGGAACCAATCAGAGTAACGCGATGCGGTCGGCAGTGCCTATATAAGACAACAAGCGTCTGGCAAATTTGCTAGATCGGTTACTGCTGCTACAATGGCAGGTTATCCAGATTTAAGTGAATTTCAACGTTGTGTTATAGTCGGCGCACGAGAGATGGGACATAGCATCTCCGAGGTAGTGGTACAATTTGGGTTTTCGCGTACAACCATTTCACGAGTGTACCGTGAATATCGGGAATCCGGTAAAACATCAAATCCGGAAAAAGATCGTGAACCAACGGGACAAACGACGACTTACGAGAATCATTAAACGTGACAGACGTGCAACCCTTTCTCAAATTGGCGCAGATTTCAATGCTGGGGCATCAACAAGTGCCAGCGTGCAAACTATTCAACGGACCATCATTGATATGGTCTTTCGGAGCCGAAGGCCCACTTGTGTACCGTTGTTGACTGCACAACACAAAGCTTTACGCCTCGCCTGGGCCCGCCAACACCGCCATTGGACTGTTGATGACTGGAAACACGTCACCTGGTCTGACGAGTCTCGTTTACAACTGTATCGGGCGGATGGAAGTCTACGGGTATGGAGACATCCTCATGAATCCATGGACCCTACATGTCAACAAGGGACTGTTCAAGCTAGTTGAGGCTCTGCCATGGTATGGGGCGTGTGCAGTTGACGTTAAATGGAACACCTGATAGTCTAGATACGACTATTACAGGTGACAGATACGTAATCATCCTGTCCGATCACCTGCACCCATTCATGTCCATTGTGCATTCCGACGGACGTNCAGCTATTATTTACTACATCAAAATATATATTTATACAATTAACAGTTGTTATCATCAGTGAGAGCAATATTTAACGTCAACCTCAATAAGTCCTTATTAATCTCTTTATATTGGTTTCAGCCACTGAACTCACACTTATTATTTACACACTTCCAATCCAACTGTCTACTCTCATAATTCCAAATGTCTGTCACTCACTCATCCAGTTCAATTGTCCCGCCCGTCAGTCTCACCCTTCACTGTACCGATGCTCGCAGTCAGCAGACTTTATTCTCCCACGTCCACCGCGCTCATATAGACCATCGGAATGGCCGATAAAGAAGGTACCCCGCACTCCAAGTAGGGCTGGGGGACGTGAGGGGCGCGAGCCCCGACAGCCTTATCCGTACTCTCGTATGGCCNACCCCGCACTCCAAGTAGGGCTGGGGGACGTGAGGGGCGCGAGCCCCGACAGCCTTATCCGTACTCTCGTATGGCCATTATTGGCTGGTGTGTGGTACCATCTAAACGATGGGCGACAGCACGGTGACCAACAAGTGTAGTCTGCAAGCATCAGGAGAGTAGAGAGACTGGCCGGCTGGACTGTGGAGAAGTGGGACTGGAGGCGTGAGTGGCACGCTTTGGAATAATTTAAACGTATGGCAAGGAAATTTTGATCGTATACGTATAACTAATAGGCCTACGTGAGGGTTAAGTGACTAGTTAGTACGACTGTGATGTGTACTATAATTGAGATTGGCATAAATATCGCGCCCACTAATAGGAATAAGTGTTAATTGCAGGGATATGTAGTTTAGTGTTGTAGATGGTAACTTTGTATTTTATAACATCATAAATAAATTAAGACATTAAGGTCAGTTTTTTTAATTTTCATCAAGGNAGATGGTAACTTTGTATTTTATAACATCATAAATAAATTAAGACATTAAGGTCAGTTTTTTTAATTTTCATCAAGGTCACAACCTAGGCAATTTGAAACAATACAATTGAACGATTGCTCAAGCCATTAGTGGTGTTTTTTCACAAGGCATTTGTGTTGATATTGTTGGATGTGGTGTTTCCTATTCTTTTTATAACTGTAAGCTTTTTATGGCTTATCTTTTTTTTTTAACTCTGTGTAAGGTGTGATAAACACGCGTTTGCACGACCTGTGTTATGATTTGCGTCATCATTATTTTTCACCTTCAGTCACTGTAACTTACTGTGTTGTCATCCAAGGGCAGTTTCTTAAGGAACATAGAAGTTTGGGAAAAAGAAGGAGGGAATCAAGAATTATTGGTAAATGTGTCTGTGTCTACAAACCNTTAAGGAACATAGAAGTTTGGGAAAAAGAAGGAGGGAATCAAGAATTATTGGTAAATGTGTCTGTGTCTACAAACCGAATTTCAATGACCAGAGCAACTCGTAGTTTTAAGTTGTCGTGGATAAAACACAGGATCGAATACTGAGTAAACGTTTTTTTTTTTTTTTTTTTTCGAAGGACAGCATCTCGTGCATTTTTAGTTGGCGTCCTTCACCGTCAAGGATTGAGGACAGCCACATTCGTTTCGATAAGCGATTCCTTACAGTTTTAGCNATAGTTGGCGTCCTTCACCGTCAAGGATTGAGGACAGCCACATTCGTTTCGATAAGCGATTCCTTACAGTTTTAGCGCTATGCACGTGTTCGTTTGTAAAGCTCTGTCGGGATGGTGTTCCGTTCCTTGCATGAATCCAGTAACTATACAACCCACGTATTGTAGCCCCCGTTATTGGATGTCAGAATGAATGCACTGGGGAAGGAAACAGTAATCAGTAGAATTTAAAAGCAGTAGGCTCACACAGATTCAGGGTACACCTAGCGATGTTATTGCGTACTTTCACACAATAGAAACATATTTGACAAATCTGTTCTGAAGTCCTAATTGAAATAAAATGGTGGATGTTTGCTTTTGTATAGTTCAGTAGCAGGAACCAATAATAAACCTAGCTTCATTGCTATAAATCAAAATGGAAAATGTGTTATTTTTATTATGATTTTCTGTGATTGGCTAAACTAAGACTTGGGAACTAATATTTAAAGTTTCAGAATTTTTCTACTTTGAAATTTAAGTGCTAAGCATAACGAATCAACTGGANCTTGGGAACTAATATTTAAAGTTTCAGAATTTTTCTACTTTGAAATTTAAGTGCTAAGCATAACGAATCAACTGGACAGTAAGGAAATTTTTAATTTTTAAAAATACTTTCTGATTCACAGTAAAACACCTTCATAACGAAAATGTATTAATTTATTATCCTCTCCTAATACCAACTTAAAAACGGGAAGTTCAGAAATCTCTAGCAAATTTACGGAGAAGTTTCGCAAATTCACTGAAAGTTCTGTGAAATTTACGGGAAGTCGATTTATTAAGAAAACGCAGTGCACGTGGTGTCACGAACATTTCTGGATAACTTTGTAACAGTTCATTACTTTCACAGGATATTCTGTAACTATGTTTGCACTTGATTTCGTCCTGATATTTTTGCAAGTTTGAAACTTGAAGCTAGACTGCTGGTAAAACGCTATAGATCCACTTTCCGTGTGTGTGCTGTCTTTGAGTAACTGGTAGCCTTGAAGATAAATTTGTCGTGTTTTTTTTGGTTAGGGAATTGTTTTTCTTATATTATTCTATTTCATTTATTGGTTTAAGTCATCCGTACACTTTATTTATGTCCTTTCTTTTCGTGTCTTCAGGGCCACGGTTTTCACCAGCTATTGGTTGACACTTAAAATGTAAACAAGTAAATCAACTATTTCGTTCTGCGAAGGCTTACTACATGAATTAGTATATTTCCTGGCCTTAATAATGATATACCACTTTTACTACTAATGATATACCACTTTTACTACATCAAATTTGGTGGAATGAAGAGGAATTCACAAGTGAGTAGTATACTTTATAAAGATAACGCGAGCAGTTAGGTATGAACAGTGACTGAACTGTAATTTAACTGTCGTGCCAGAGCCACAGTTCTACAAATAAACCTTCAAGAACAGCTTAGCTTTCCGCACGATACTGCGCATGCACGTACAACGCCCACCATAAAAAAAATATACGAAGTGTGTGTCAAACTCAGCACGTAACTACAGCACATGTGCATATCGTGGAGTTCCAACTTACACGACTCGAGTGCCTCTTGCGCACGTTCGTGACAACTGAGTTGCAGATAAGGTGTTTAATGGGCTGAATACCGCGTGGTTCACGCATGTGCGAATATTACGACATCGAGTGCAGGCCCTTCAGAAAATAAAGGCGTAGAAGAGTTTAATTCAGCCCTTNTGCATGTGCGAATATTACGACATCGAGTGCAGGCCCTTCAGAAAATAAAGGCGTAGAAGAGTTTAATTCAGCCCTTTATATTTGCGAATAATTTCTCAGTTCCTTTTACCGCTATACTGGATTTTACAGACTTTTGTGATCTCGAAGCCTTTGCCGTTTGTTGATGATTATTTCAATCGTGACTATATAGTTAGTTTATTATTATTTTTAATACACATTATTTAGCTTTTTTTAATAAAGGAATTTGTTACTGGTTGGTTAACGGCCTTGCGGGACGATATTATCTGAACTGTCGTACAATCACGGTACAGTCAAAGGAGGCCGAGATTTGTACGGTTCGTTATGCCCGTNACGATATTATCTGAACTGTCGTACAATCACGGTACAGTCAAAGGAGGCCGAGATTTGTACGGTTCGTTATGCCCGTATAGGCACAAAATATCACTCTTACATCCGTAAAATTGTGTTACAACGTTTCAATATTGAAAAATAAAAACCATAATTTTTTATACATTACCGATATTTGCAAGGCCACCCGATTTTCACTAAAAGAATTCCTGTCAAGTTGTATTTCAATACACTTAAACTCAGATCCACTTCCGCGAGTGGATGTTTCAACTGCTGCGCGTCTTGGGTGCTTGCCCGCGAATCACAGACGTTCGGTATATGAGAAACTTAATTCTCATTGGCCCAGTCAAATACCGCACTGTCTTCGACGTAGGCATTCGGCCAATAGCGGAAGGAAAACTGCTGGTGTGGAATTTTTTTTCGCGAAACTTGCGTGGCCATATTATACGGCCACCTGTTTTTCGCGAAAGGATTCACGCGAAGGGTAGACTCCAATGTCCTATGACATATGCGCAGTTTTCCATTGGTTATTGGCCTCGTGTCTTTGTCGGGAGACAGTTCCTTACCTGACTGGGCCAATCAGAACTAGGTAACTCCGACACTGAGTGTCCGTGATTCGTTGACAGACGCTTGCAATGTATTGCAGTTCAAATCATCCAATCACGAAAGTGTATCTGAGCGCTAGTGTTTTGGAGCACAAGTAGTCCTGAAATCTTTTCGCTAAAAACAGGTGCCCCTATTAATAATTGTATTTTATCGTGCAAGTACTGTAAACGTCATGTTTTAAAGCAAACACAATTATACATAATACATGTTGTACGTTCTATATGCAAACATGTTGCAAACCTACGATATGCCATATAACACCTAAGTTTCATTTACATTGCTCTAGTATCGCATAAATATTACTAAGTAACATTTTATTTATTAAATTAACATAAACTATTGTGTGCTCTGTAGTTGTAGGATATTTTTTTCGTGTTGCAACATTTTTAAATCCATTTTCAGGAGAATCGTTTGTAATACGTACAAAAATATTTACCGTGTAAGTAGATCTACTGTGATGGGGGAGAGGGGTAGGACTGCTTCCATTTCAGTGGCGTGTGGTGAACTATTGCAAGGTAAGCTGGCGTTAGATGTGTGCAAACGTAGCTCGGCAGCTGGCGCCACAGGACGCGTGTAATGGGTCCCTTGCTGCTCGCTTGTGAGTGGTCGGAATGCATTCTGTTTCCCTAGGGCTGNGCCACAGGACGCGTGTAATGGGTCCCTTGCTGCTCGCTTGTGAGTGGTCGGAATGCATTCTGTTTCCCTAGGGCTGCACGGTGGTTAATGGCTCCTGCTGCGTGCTCCGAGAATGTACAGCAGTGAGCAAGCACCAGCTTACCTTGCAACACNCACGGTGGTTAATGGCTCCTGCTGCGTGCTCCGAGAATGTACAGCAGTGAGCAAGCACCAGCTTACCTTGCAACACTTCAGCACACGCCACTGTTCCATTTGTCACCTTAACCCATCAGAACTAATAGAATAGCTGTTCAAGATAAAGTGAGAACTTTTGAAATAAATCTTTGAAAAAAATAAGTGCCCATAACTAAAAGTATGCTACAGTACACACTGGCATGCAGGCTACCAGTTATGTTGGCAGCAAACTGATAAAAAAAAGTTTTCATACGTGACGTTTTATTGAGTGTCATATGTAAATGTATGACTATTTAAGTAAATTTTTCTTGTTTTACACATTTAAGAACACGAATTTGCTTATTATTAACACATTTACTTTATTTTAAGGACTACATGATTCCACTTGGATCGCGCATGATTAAAGTGANATTTGCTTATTATTAACACATTTACTTTATTTTAAGGACTACATGATTCCACTTGGATCGCGCATGATTAAAGTGAGACGGTTCACACAATGCTAATCTTACATATAGCGGAAGAATACAAAATGAGTAGAAATTAGATCCTAAGCAGGGCATTCATAAGTGCTCAATTAATCGTGAACAGCCTATAATACACTGTGCATATAACGCACAGGAAGATTTTGGATGGCACCGTACAATGCGAGGGTAATGCCCAACGATATTTCCTGTGGGTAACGTATTAGTAAACAGTGCNTACAATGCGAGGGTAATGCCCAACGATATTTCCTGTGGGTAACGTATTAGTAAACAGTGCTTATGTTTTAGGTTATAAAATGTTCATAATACTACAGCTGAACACAAAGCCTTACCGCCCATTGGTTGTGATGGCGAAACAAGTTCTGTATCGGCTTCGGTAGGACACGCGTCAAAATGCAACACCAGAAACGATCAATGAATGTGGGTTTGAAAGGGTTAAGTGCGGGTGATCATGTAGTCTAAGCCACCATTAAAGTTACCGACACGCGGTTTTAGTACCAGTTCANTAAGGGTTAAGTGCGGGTGATCATGTAGTCTAAGCCACCATTAAAGTTACCGACACGCGGTTTTAGTACCAGTTCACGCAGACCTGTATGAAGGGAACTACGAAGAGAGCAGTGAGAAGCAGGATTACACTTGGGTTTGCTGCTCTTTCTTACACCCGAGTGGGGCTTCTGACTGTTTCCATTTTAGTAGAACCAGCAATGGTTTTTTGAGGGGTAATTGGGGGGGGGGGCAAAAAAGCTGAAAATAGCTGATACAAAATAATTCTGAACTCCCCGTAAAATTACAGACGGGTTACTTTTTAAATAATGGACTTCCCGTAAATTTCGCTTAACTTTCCGTGAATTCACGGCACCTTTCCGTAAATTTCGTAGTTCGTTTTTCTGTACTTCCTGTTTTAGAAATTACAAAACATATTCAATATTCGTTATGCGGGTGTTTAAGTGTACAACAAATAAATTTAAAATAAGTTAGAATAATTAATTTTAGAACGAGATTTTAACACAAATTAAAAGTTCCTGAGTCCACGACAGTTAGACGAAGTGATGTATAAATATGTTATTTCTAGAAATGTAACACAACCGTTTCAGTTTCAAGTAACGTTTGAGTTTTTTTTTAAGTGTGGTTAACTGTTACAGGTGCCTGATATTACTTTTGTTTACAGTGGAGAACAAAGCTCCATATAAACTCGGCATTTTTCGTTAGGACTGAGAACATACTTTTATGTGATTTTAGTTTTTTTTATAAACGCAGAATTATTTTTGCTTTTCTAGATTTTTTATTGCGTTGAGTGCAATTAATTTCATTATTTTCTGTTCAAAAACATGTTTGATGTTTCAAATTTGGGTGTTCACTCTGTAAGCGTAACCTAGAAGTATTGAGAACAAAACAAATTAGCCGTTGCGAGGAAATACTTGGCATTGTAAATGGAGTTGAGTTTTGGTGTCCCGCCCTTGAAGAATTTGAATTGTCAAACATTTATATGTCTCACTGTATTTACATACGCGCAAGCCGTGTTCTACTNCCGCCCTTGAAGAATTTGAATTGTCAAACATTTATATGTCTCACTGTATTTACATACGCGCAAGCCGTGTTCTACTAATGTAAACTCAGTAGTTACAACACTAAGCTGACAAGCAATGGAACTACCTGTAGAGTGTGATTAACCTTTGCCCACTTAAATAGTTAATTTTATGCGTGTTTACAAAAGAAAAGTTACCGCTGTTATGCTCGCTACTGAGCCACGTAAAATAATATTTGTCTTGAACGAGAACTGTGGCCGGTGGTGCGAGAGTTTTTACAAGACATGTGAAAAATTCGCTCNCGAGAGTTTTTACAAGACATGTGAAAAATTCGCTCAACTGTTTGGAGACAGGTTATGTTTTAAGCGCGTGTCCGACTGGATTGCGCTTGTCACAGGACGAAGGTTTTTTTTGAAGCGTCCTGAATGCCTCAGCGCCAATACCGAAGCTTGACGATGGCACATAGTACTAAAGAATACAGAGGTGAAGTGGCCTTTTATACCGCGAACTCCACCGCACAAGTTAGCAAAATGGCGTCACTGGCGAGCAAAATGCTGGAACTGCGTTCGCTAGCGCCGGGCGCCCAGTAAGTAAGAACCTTTCGCAGAGATCGGTAGCCAATCAGACACAAAGTCCGCTGCCAGAGCTTTGCGCGGCCAACCAGAGTACGGGTACGCCAACGTCAAAGGAACCGCCACATCACTTCGTCACCGTGTACTTATCTAATGCACGGCAACGGTGTGAACGAACCGCCATCCAGTCGTCACTGCGGCAGCGGCAGATGACACCGACTGTCTGCACACAGCATTGTGAGGTCTATGCTGTAGCCCGAGAAGAAGGCGAATAGCGCAGGTGCAGGAGTCGTTGCGACACTGGACTCGGCAGCGGCCGGGTAAACAAGCCTGGCGTGAATGCGGCCTCGCTTGACATTCGTCGCACCACAAAAACCAGTGATTACTGTGCGGCAAGGCGCGACAATGCCTCATGTTTAATAATAGCGGTGTTGGCGCAACTCTGTGGCCAAGGTCACGCCGCGACGTGCAAGCCGAGCATTCCAGCCGTGAAAGATACATCATTTTTATAACTAAAACAAACGTGCGTAAAATCAAATACAGTATTAAAAAAAATTGTTTCAACATTTACATTTACATATTTTGAAATATTGCACAGTTTCTTTTTAACCCTTTCATGCCCAATGTAGACAATCGTCTACACGTTGCACAGGAAGCTTATATTTGACCGGTGCTGTACTCTGCGAGGCTCACTTCCCTATGATCTTCCCTGTGAGTAGCCGATTCCTAAACCACGCTTCCGCTCTGCGTTATGTTCGGTTAGCATCAATGATCACCGAGCACGACTACAGATTATTTGTTGCGATAACGAAACATGTTCTTTGCCAGCTTAAGTAAAACACGCATAAAAAAATTCCGACTTTGCAATACATACATGTGTGAATGAAAGGGTTAATTGTAGTAGACACGATTGCTTACAACGAGACCCACACGACCACGAGGGAAGCCCTTTAAGTAGGGCAAGCTCTGGCAACGGCTGGAGGCTCACGTTTCGAGCGACGCGCAATACGTTCCTCCGAGCCACACGAAATTCGACCTACGGACGTGACCCTCGGGGTGATCCTGGTACGCACCGGACCACCCCTCAGCAAAGTTACAAACACACTATTCTCCCCTACGACTTACATCTACCCCCTCCCCTCCCCAAGGACGAGATGAATATATTGAGACCCGTGTATTTTTTTATTTTATTTGTTGGCTCCATTGCCCTTGCTAGAGGGATATGGGCTCGAACGTCCGTAAAGGAAACATCGCAAGTTTAGTCACACTGCCGGCTAAATTAATGTGTTAACTCCTGGATCGTTGTAATGGAACCATCCGTTACCAGAACACTAGCCAACTTGGCAATGACTGTGATCCGACCAGTCCATTGAGAGAAAGGTTCGTTCCAGCCAACCAACAAAATACTTGTTTGTATGGGGCCAAAAATGTGTCTAGTTGCCACAACGAAATATTTTGTTGAGTAAACAGAACTTGAAAAGCGACCAAATTAATTTTGTTCATATAACAGAAGGATTCGCGGTGGTGTAGTGGTCAGACTACTCGCCTCCCAACTAGGCGAACCAGGTTCAATTCCCGGCGAAGTGGCTCCCGGATTTTTGCATGTGGGAATCTTGCCACTGGTCGGTGGGTTTTCTCTGGGATATCCAGTTGTCCCCGTATTTGCATTCCGGCGCTGCTCCATACTCAGTTCGTTTCGCCCTCATCGGCTCTCGAGATCTCAATGATAAGAGCCGCCCGAATCTCGGCACTCTCCACTCCTCTTCATCTATCAAAATACACGCTTGAATTAACTGAACCTCTGTGTCGGGCCAAAAGAAATGAAGACTTTCAAGAAAATATTTAGTGGTATAATTTGATTGCCTTCATTCGAAAATACAGCTCAAGATCGTGTTTGTATTTTTTTTTTGTGACAACTAGGATAGTAACTATGTTTGTTAGTGCATTTATTAATGCTTAATAATGGTACAAATACTCTTATAAAACATGTTCATCAGGAAACTAAAAAGTAAAGCTGCAAAACTTGAAATATTTATTTGCGCACGTTGTCTGGTATTATAATTGTATATGTTTAAAAACATTCTCAATTTACGAGTAGTCACTTCAGCTGAGGTCGCTAGGGCGTAGCGTCCAGCCGAAGACAGTCTCGTTTCGAGTTTAGGCTGGGCTTACAAATTTTTTTTACGTTAACCGAAACAATTTAATGCACGTCATGGCAGAGCCAAACATATCTTTAGTTGATCGAACCAAATTGTACAGTTTGGGGCAACCAATAAGGACAAGGAAATAATTTGGTTTCACTAACAAAATATTTCGTTGCCGTTGTTCGGAAAATTAATTTGGTTACAACAAACAGACTGTGTTTTATTCAACAAAACCTCTTTGTCTGTGGTGTACGTTGCTCTCTCTCTCTCTCTCTCTCTGATGGTAGCTCTTCACTTTCGTGGAGGCGACGCGAGGGCAGGCGAGCAAGAGAATGAAGTTGATGCACTCCCGTCCCCTCGTCAAGCCTCGCCTCGCATCGCCTAACATCGTCAAGCCTCGCCTCGACTCGCCTCCGCGAGAGTGAAGGAAGAGCTACTAGCATCACGTATTAAGGTGGTGCAAGCAGTAGAGAGTTGGCTCGCACACCGAGGTAACGCCAGGAGAAAGCGAAAGGGCGAGTGATATATAGTTGGTTCACTTCTGAAAGCGCTGTTTAGTTTCTTCTTTCGACCTACAGAGCATCCTTCCGTGTCGTGTAAATTGAACTTGCCACCAGTTTCAAAAACCTCCATTACTTAACACCGTGGAACCACAGTGTGAATAGCGTGGCCTCGGTGGCAGAGCGGTTAGCCTGCTGGCCTCCCACCAAGGCGAACCGGATTCAATACCCGGTCGGTTCACTTCGGATTTTCGCAATTTCGCAAGTGGGAAGCGTGCCGGGCGATGCCGCTGGTTAGCGGGTTTTGTCGAGGATCTCCCGTTTCCCCCGCCCCTTCATTCCTGCGCTGCTCTATATGCACCTCGCTTCACCTTCATCGGCTCTCAAGACCTCGTTGTTAAGAGCCGCCCAAATCTCTTCACTCACTCATTCACAGTGTAAATAAGTACACAGAGACAAAGAGGCGTGCCGGCTACTTTGAAGTGGGCGTATCCATCCTTCGATTGGCTGCGCGGNGGGCGATGCCGCTGGTTAGCGGGTTTTGTCGAGGATCTCCCGTTTCCCCCGCCCCTTCATTCCTGCGCTGCTCTATACGCACCTCACTTCACCTTCATCGGCTCTCAAGACCTCGTTGTTAAGAGCCGCCCAAATCTCTTCACTCACTCACTCACTCACAGTGTAAATAAGTGCACAGAGACAAAGAGGCGTGCCGGCTACTTTGAAGTGGGCGTATCCATCCTTCGATTGGCTGTGTGGGTCTCTGGCAACGTTCCTGGTGTCTGATTGGCTACGAAATGTTACCTGTTCACTGGGCTGCCGACTGACGAGTAGGTTACCAGGCGATGACTGGCGAACGCAGTTCCAACATTTTCCTGATCAGTGACGCCATTTTGCTGGCGTGTGCGGTGGAGTTCGCAGCATAAACGGCAGTTTCTACAGGATGGTTATGACATTACAATCGCATTTCTCTTGAAATAACGATTCCGGTGCTATATAACAAGGTACATATGCCTTTAAAGTTTTAAATTACAAAATAAATGTAAATTCACGAAAATGTTTAAATACTAAAAAAAAATTTATATTCTGTCCACTGCTGCTTACGGCTGATGTTTTCCCGATTTTTTGAAATTTTCCGAGGGGGGGGGG
>NQII01006636.1:25652-95603 GCA_002778355.1 Clitarchus hookeri | reverse complement strand
GGGGAGATAAATTTGGAGAAAATGGGGAAAGGTCTATTTTGAGGGGGGAACGGGGAATTTTGAAGCGCCCTGTGACGTCAACCAATTTGACGGACAGCTGCGAGTTCCGCTACCCACTCAGCCCCCGACTCGCCACAAACCTGCTACTCTTTATTAATGTTTTTAAGACCCGCATTGATTCTTGCTTTCGTCTGTTGAAAATACAAACGTTTTGACGCGTGCTTTACGTAAACCTATTCAGCACTTGCTTTGTTATTGATTGCAACCAATGTGCTGTAGACTTTGTGTTCGGCTATAGGGATAGTGACCATGCATTACGGTAGATTAGGCCCCGCCATCTTGGATTTCCACTATTTTTGCCATAAGTTACATTTCAGAATATTCCACGAAATGTTTCGCACGACATGGTATAAATAATAGTATCTAAAGCTCTATCAAACTATTATAACTCTACTGCGTTTATTAGTTTTTGACTAGTGACTGCCGGCAAGAAATNTATATTCGGGACAAAACAGGCATTTAAAAAAAAGCCGAAAGGTCTATTTTGAGGGGGAAACGGGTAATTTTGAAGCGCCCTGTGACGTCAACCAATTTAATGGACAGCTGCGAGTTCCGGGAACCACTCAGCCCCCCGACTCGCTATAATACTGCTACTCTTTATTAACGTTTTTAAGAGCCGCATTGATTCATGCTTTCGTCTGTTGAAAATATGTACGTTTTGACGCGTGCTTTACTTAAACCGATTGAGCACTTGCTTTGTTATTGATTGCAACCAATGTGCTGTAGACTTTGTGTTCGGCTATAGGGATAGTGACCATGCATTACGGGAGATTAGGCCCCGCCATCTTGGATTTCCACTATTTTTGCCATAAGTTGCATTTCAGAATATTCCACGAAATTTTTGCACCACATGCAATAATAGTATCTAAAGCTCTATCAAACTATTATAACTCTACTGCGTTTATTAGTTTTTGACTAGTGACTGCCGGCAAGAAATAAGTTAACTTTTTCTTGAGGGCGGTTGCATAAATTATTCTGGCAACATTATTCCAGCAATACATGCTTAAGAACACGTGCAAAGCAATGCCCTAGGTCTTGTCGACGCTCAAAATAAAATTAAAATTTCGGTTGCAAGCTACAGCAAAAATTCTGTAAATCCAAGATGGCGGAGGCTGATCCCCCCTTAACCTAGAATATAGCCCATTCACGAGTACTTCCAACTTTTAGGAAACCCTGCTACAGTTCTTCTTCTAGGATATTCCTCCGCCTCAAGTTAACTAAACTTAACCGAGTCTAGAAAATCACACCAAAGAGACAGCGCGTCACATTCTTGCGCATTGAGTGTAATAATATTTCACATAAGAACTATTTATTACTAGGCATTACCAACAAAATTATTTTCTCTCTGTTTTTATTCATTTTGTTTATAAATTAAATGATATAATTTATAGATAAAATGTAAGTAAAAAACAGATGTTATTTAAAAAATAAGATATTTTTATGTTAACGCAAGCATAAAACGGATGTGATACGTTACACCTTTAGGAAACAACCGAATACATTATAAATGAGGTTACTTTTCAAAGGTTTGATTCAAAAAGTGCGAAGAGCCCGTAAATAGACTATAGGGCGGTATACGAATCAGTTTCCCTCAGAGTTAAGATAATTGGGCATTGAGCCTCGCAGTGTACGGCACCGGCGAAAAATAACCTTCCTGTGCGTTGTGTGCGCACAAGCGTGTACGCTTAGTCTGGATGGGTTACAGTGGCGTAATGACCTCGCCACAGAGTACACAAGTACACAGAGATGAAACGACAGCTAACTCCAGCCGCACACGGCAACAAAATTGCGTCACTGGCCAGCATCATGTTGGAACGCCACAAGGCCCCTTCCCAGAACCCCGCACAGAGAATCAAAGAGTACGTCCACATCAAAAGAACCGCCATGCAATTTCGTCTCTGTGCGATTATCTACTCTGTGGCCTTCGTCTACCACTTAATGACGTGCAAGCTTTAACCATGCAAGAATAACAACGCTATTAATAACTCATTGCCACTTATATATAAACGCAAGATCACATATGTTTGGTATAGGCTGTCTTCGCTAAAGCGAACACTTTTAAAATCAACATCTGAAAAAAATTATTGCTAGTAACTATAGGCTGTTCACGGTAAAGTGAGCACTTTTGAGACCCTAGTTACTTTTCCTTTCAAATATTTTTTTAAAATACTTTAACCACCTTTTGAAATAAATATTGACATGTATGTATGTAATAAACACTGTGTGTTAATTCCACCAAAACCGGAAGTTAACGTCTAAGGCTCAAATAAAATATGTTTATTTACTATAATTCCAAATGAGAGGGCTTTCAGAAGTGCTCACTTTACCGTGAATAGCCTATGCATTATGTTTCAGTGCGCGTCGGCATGCAGGCCGCCAGTTACGTTGGTAACGAAGAAATGAAAATAGTCCTAAGACTCGGCGTTGTATTGCGACCGTAATGCTTACATTTACACAGCCGAATCAAATTATCATGACCACCTGCTAGAAGTGCCATCTGCAGTTCGTAGCCCATGACGTAAGCTGGTGAAGCGGGTGTATACTGTGACAGACAAGCTGGCTGTACATATTGGGCTTCCTGCTGTCTTGGGTAAGGGAAGCAATTTAACCGAGTTGCAAAAAGGGATGATCATCGGCTTTCGGGCCAAGGGGGGCAGCATTTCGGAAACAGTGACGTTTGTGAACTGTTAATGGTACCATTGTGAATAACCGTCGTGGAAACTGCGGAGCTCCACGCACCATTGATGTTCGAGGTGGACGTCGACTACGANTACATTTACACAGCCGAATCAAATTATCATGACCACCTGCTAGAAGTGCCATCTGCAGTTCGTAGCCCATGACGTATGGTCCGTGACGTGAGCTGGTGAAGCGGGTGTATACTGTGACAGACAAGCTGGCTGTACATATTGGGCTTCCTGCTGTCTTGGGTAAGGGAAGCAATTTAACCGAGTTGCAAAAAGGGATGATCGTCGGTTTTCGGGCCAAGGGGGGCAGCATTTCGGAAACAGCTACGTTTGTGAACTGTTAATGGCACCATTGTGAATAACCGTCGTGGAAACTGCGGAGCTCCACGCACCATTGATGTTCGAGGTGGACGTCGACTACGANCACCATTGTGAATAACCGTCGTGGAAACTGCGGAGCTCCACGCACCATTGATGTTCGAGGTGGACGTCGACTACGACGGTGCGTGAAGGCCTACCAACAGGCTACAGTGGAACAGCTCGCCGTCCAAATGAACCAGGGGGCATCCAGACACATGTATATCGCAACCGTTCAGCGAACTCTTCTGCAAATGAGGCAACGTAGTAGTCGAAGGGCGACTGCACTAATTCTAACACAGGTGCATCGACGAAAATGACTGGAATTTGCTCGACAGTATGGCGACTGGACCGCTACTGATTGGCGATGGGTAGTCTTCCCCGACGAGTCACCTTTTCAGCTGCATAGAACGTATGGACGTCAGCGTGTCCGACGAGAAACTTCAGAGAACCGACATCCTGTATCCATTGCTGGACAAATACACAGCGGTGGGGGCAGTGTTATGGTCTGCGGAATGTTCTCGTGGTATTCTATAGGTCCCATCATCCGTGTGGATGATACTATTGATCGATTTGGTTATGAATTCATCCTCGACAATCACGTCCGCCTGTACATGATGATTGTCTCTCCTCGGGAGGATGGGATCTTCCAGCACGATAATGCGCCTTGCCACACGGCTAGAAGTGTCCGCACGTGGCTGGAAGAGCACGATCAGGACTTCAAAGTCCTTCCCTGGTCCCCAAACAGCCCCGATCTCAATCCAATTGAGCATCTGTGGGACCACCTCGATCGTCGTGTTTCCCGTCTCTCCTCCGCCTAGCAGGCTTCAACAGTCGTGGGACGCATTGCAGACAGCATGGCTCCAGATACCCGTGGAGACCTATCCCAACTGACTGAGTCACTGCCAGCTCGTCTAGCTGCTGTCCGTGCTGCGAAGGCCGGTTACTCTGGATACTTGCAGGTGGTCATTATAATGTGATTCGACTATGTATTTCCAGTAAGGTAATTTTTTTTTTTTCATCTTAGTTACATTATATAGTCTATTCGCGGTTTTGTCACACTTTTTGAATCAAACCTTTGAAAAATCCCTCTTGCATTACGTGATTGGTTGTATACTAAATATGCCATATGTCACTAGCGTTTTATAATTTTGTTAACATACATATAAGTACCTATTTTTGAATAAATTGAACTTTTACTTATATTCTATTTATATATCATAACATTAAATTTATTACTAATACAAATAATAACAGAGAAAAAATAGGTGTGTTGGTAACACCTAGTAAGAAATAGTTCTTATGAAATATAATTATTAAAATTAATGCACACAAATGCGGTGCAATATCCCTTTTGGTGTAATTTTCCAAACTAGGTTATGCTTTGTTTGCATGAGACGGAGCAATTTCCTGGAAATAAAACTTTCGCAGGGCTTCAGAAAATTTGGAAGTAACTGTGAATGAACTATAGTGAGAATTTGAATATAAGTAACGTATTTATATTCCTAAAAGTTCCACGATTTCACTTGGATGGCGCATTAATAAAGTGATCAGGTCCATGACAGTGTTCAATTTACGTATAGTGGAAGGATACTATGTAATCAGAGAAGTAGATCCTGAGCAGGGCTTTCAAACGTGCTCCGTTTACCGTGAACAGTCTACACCAATAGAACAACGCCAGTAAAAATAGAGACTAACTGGTAAGCAAAGACGGAAATCATAATACTCTTCTGTGGAGAATGCGGGAATGGCGGTTTATTTTTCCCGTGACGCGAGAGGCCTCGTTACAACAGAGCTTCAAGGGAAGCGTCACGAGTGGTTTCCTTCGTGCAGCGGAGGCCAGCGGTCGAGTTCCCGGCACTGCATCGACCTCAAGGTCGGCCGTGGTCGCGTCCGGTTACGTTATCGCTGTACCCGCAGTGGGTCACGATCGCGCGTTAACACGCTGTCACAAAGTAGCGACCGCATACGAAAAATATGACCCCGTGGTACTGCTTTTTATGACGAGGAAATACTCGTCATTGTGGTAAAACCGGCCACGTGAGACCCATCGACTGTTGCTGAAGATAGAGGCAGAGCGACTTCCGGACTGTACACTATACAGAAGTCATTAAACAGTAGTACATATACGACCAAAATTGCCATAAAGGTATGATTTATGATGCATGGAAAATAATGTTAAAAATAACCAATAATAACCATATTTTTCAAATCAAAATTTAGCGTACTTTCATTCTGGATGCTTCAGAAGAACATATTGCAAGAAAACCTTTCTCAAGTACCGAAGTCATTATAGTTAGGCCTACTATGAGCCTGTNGCTTCAGAAGAACATATTGCAAGAAAACCTTTCTCAAGTACCGAAGTCATTATAGTTAGGCCTACTATGAGCCTGTATAAGGAAATGTTGGTATTAATATTTAAAAAAACATTAAAGCTGATCTGTTGTACACTTATTTCAGTTACAAAAATAAATCTTCCAAAAATATATTTAAAACGTTTGTAAACATTATTACTTATGTATCTTTGAATTCAAACAGGGTGATTATTATAATGGTCTTTCTTGATTAACAGTTTTTGTAAACGGTTTTTTTCTGAAGCACTTAAATTTTAAAAAGTCTATTATGATATTTAAAAAAATTTAAACAGTAAATTTTAGCAAAATTTTGACGGTGTTACGTGCATTCTTCTTTCCAATGCCATATATTGTAAAAAGTACCTTTCTGAAAAATGTGTTAGTGTGTACTACTTTTGTATGAGATCTGCATGTTGCACATTCGAGTGTAGTGAGTGCTCCATTGGACGCCACTGTACCGCACTGTGGTCGCCTGCCTGTCGCTTGCACTGTGTAACACAGCGACTTGTGTTGAAGTGGTGCTTGCTCACTGCTGTACTCACTCGGAGAGCAAGCAGCAGGAACCAGAGTGGAGCCGGGAGAAACAAAATATACTGCGGCCACTCACTAGAGAGCGGCGAGCCACCCGTTACGCACGTGCTGTGGCGTCAAATGCACTACTACGTTCAAGTGGCCGATTTGTAAACTAGCAAACGATTATGTATAGCGCAGAGCAAAACACAGCTTACGTTGCAACAGTTCACCACACTACAATGGCGTTACAGCATGTTTGAAATACCAGATTCTTTTACTGAACTATTAAACGTATCCCCTGTGCGTTTATCTACCAAAAGAAAACATACCCTAAAATGAGGACGGAATTATACTTTCAAGACAACACGCATACTATGAATGTTATTTTGGAGAACTCCGACATGTTCATAAACTACTTTTTCAGACTGCTCTGTCTTAAAATATGCTACCCGATCGCAAACAAAACTACGACAGCAGCATGTATTGAACTTTGTTACAGAACTTCCAGCAAAAAAATTTAAATGATTTAAGGTTACGTCCGGTTGTAATAAATCATTGTGACGACGATGGAAAATAGCCTAGTTCAAAACACTGTTTTACAGAAGTGTAGATATTGTAAACAAAGGGCTGGCTACTTACAGCGATTTTTGCTGACTTTGACAATTTTTCAACTACCTCATTTATGTTTCAATAACTTAATTTGTGAATTGAAAAAAATACGAGGGAAAAGGAATATCGACTTTTATTTCTATCTTGAAAAAATATTTGTATTAAAATATTTCGTAGTTTTTTTTTTATTAGAATACACACAAATGCTTACAATGAGACTCGTATGACAACCAGGTCCACGCACCACGAAAACGCTAACTACACGCCAGTTCAGAGCCTTGTGCGTAACAGCGATGCCGCACTTAATGCGCGTGTCAGTATAGCCCTTATTGTTCCCGCGCTTCTGAGCCTCAGCCGCGAAAAAAACTCCGGGCTGGTGACCGTCCGGTACTTACTTCTCGCATTTCTCCATTCAGCGTGTGCACGCCGACTGTAAGCTGCTTAAATCAACGTTGCTCAGTACCCGCATCTATTTTATCTCAAGTTCTCCCAGAAATACTAGTAGTAAAGTTGGCAGCTAATCAGAAGTATTCACCGATTAACTATAACTGTTAAATTATCGGAAAAATAAATTATGTTAGTAGCATTTCAATTATTACTGCTATAAGCTTAAAAAAACGGATACTAAAATAAATAAAGTTAAGCTCCCACAGTTTTAAACATCACACCGTTAAGGTGGCCGCCTGGTTGAAGGCATTTTGCACGTCTGAGGCCTAAACGGGTGGGAGCGCTAGAGGAGACCGAGACATGCGCATTAACTCTCTCATTGTCTCTTCGCGCAAAGCACTGAACTGGCGAGCAGTCTTGCTGTCGATAACGCGCCTCTATGAGACTTTCAACGGAGACCCTAACATTTTATGGGTAGGCCGCTGAACGGTGTGCAGAGCTCCAACATAAAACGTTTTATTAAAAAACCGTTCAACTTGTCTGAGTTAGGTCTGCTTACGATTACCATTTAAGAAACGCTACGCGTATATATGCGTTTTTCAGTTCCTCCAGTTCTCTCTAAAGTATGTTTTTGTGATAGTGAAAATTGCTCAAAAGGGTGTCTCATGTCTCGGTCTCCTCTAGCGCTCCCACACGTTTAGGCCTCAGACGTGCAAAATGCCTTCAACCAGGCGGCCACCTTAACAGTGTGATATTTAAAACTGTGGGTGCTTAAACTTATTTAATTTAGTGTATGTTGTTTTACGCTCCTTAGCAGTAATAGTTGACATGTTAGTAACATAATTTATTTTTCTGACAATATCACAGTTATAGTTAATCGGTGCATGAATGAAGTGAGTGGGTACACGACATCGTTAATTTTTCGTATGACGGAAGGATATAGAATGGGAAGATAATAGATCCTGTGGCGTGCTTTCAAAAGTGCTGAATTTACAGATAATTCTCGACTTTACTGTACTTATTTTACTTGACAGGTCCCGTCCGCCCCGTGATTAAAATTTTGCTGTGGAACAAGTATTTGATTAAGGATAGAATTAAGTAGATAATTGTAAGTTGTGTGTATAAGGCGTTATAATAAGGCCCCTCAGCGGTCTAGCTCGCTTTCGATACCGGGCGGATTTGAGTCCGGGCATTCCACATGTCGTAAGAAAAGTGGTGGACTGTGTCNCCTAGCTCGCTTTCGATACCGGGCGGATTTGAGTCCGGGCATTCCACATGTCGTAAGAAAAGTGGTGGACTGTGTCGAATGGACGATGCTGTTTTTCTCGAGGAGCTTCTGCGACTCCCACCAACTGCAGTCCTCACGCCTGGCTGTATGCATGGTGTTACGTTAATGCGTTATTACCTGCATACTCTCCGTTACGTTCGATGGATGGATAGAAAAAAAGTTGCCCTGCGATAGGTTAAAGATCACGTTACCGCCGCACGAACAGACGACTGACGGATGCGACGGNTAGAAAAAAAGTTGCCCTGCGATAGGTTAAAGATCACGTTACCGCCGCACGAACAGACGACTGACGGATGCGACGGACAATTTGAGTCCAGCCTTGGGAGGTGAAGGGCTAAAAACACCGAGCCAACACTGCGTCCGTCACAAGTATACTGCAGATCGAAATCATGACAGGGGGGAAACAACAAAAAGCGCAGTCTAGAGACGAATGGGAGATCTGAGAAAAAAAAATATCGTCATCATCGCTCAACTAAGAAAAATCCCGGTCAGTTGCGCCACAGGGTTGTGACGCTGCACTGGGACCTCCNTAGAAAAAAAGTTGCCCTGCGATAGGTTAAAGATCACGTTACCGCCGCACGAACAGACGACTGACGGATGCGACGGGCAATTTGAGTCCAGCCTTGGGAGGTGAAGGGCTAAAAACACCGAGCCAACACTGCGTCCGTCACAAGTATACTGCAGATCGAAATCATGACAGGGGGGAAACAACAAAAAGCGCAGTCTAGAGACGAATGGGAGAGCTGAGAAAAAAAAAATCGTCATCATCGCTCAACTAAGAAAAATCCCGGTCAGTTGCGCCACAGGGTTGTGACGCTGCACTGGGACCTCCGCGGTCGCCTGGTTCGGGAAACTCGCATGACTTTCCCCGTGGCAAACCTGTTCGGCCAACTCATTGTGTGTGTGTGTGTGTGCTGACAGCTCGCTCGTGGTTACGAGGCACGTACCGCTCGTGTCTTGTGTCAAGTCGTCCTCTACTCTCGCTCCGCATCACATTCCAGAGCTCGTTCATGACGTTTTATGAATGAGTGTTCTTTCCACGTATGGAAAGAGCACGATATATATATATATATATTGGTTTTCCCATGAAACGATTCCACCCAAACCACCTTTGACTGGAAGACGCAAAGTCACATACATGCCTTCGCACGAACGCTCAACACTTTGACTGCTACCATACTTTTCGTAATATGTGTTTTTTTTGTCAAGGTCGTTTAATTATATTTATCGCTTTAGTTAAATAAGATAAAGAAAATTAGCATATTTTATTTAAAAAATCTATGGAAGATGTTACAAAGTAACGTGAATGAATGTGATGCACGTGACCAGAATCAAAATACAGTAGTGTATCGTATTGATGCAAATAGCGGTTAAAGCGTTAACAAAGCTGTCGCAGTGGTACTTATGTCAGTACAACTCGGAAACAATTACATCACAGAAGCGGTCATCAAGGTCTTGAAAAGCGAATTTGCCAACATCTGGATATAAANCAACTCGGAAACAATTACATCACAGAAGCGGTCATCAAGGTCTTGAAAAGCGAATTTGCCAACATCTGGATATAAATTTCGCGCACCATGTAGTATTCTATTACAACACGTGATCTTGGCCACACTAGAGGAGCCTCACGGTGGTTTTTCCTATGTAAACGACTGATTTGGATCCAATAACTGTGTTATTCAACCACACTGTTATACCAGCACTTGTAATGTGTACGTTTACAGGGAGGTTATGTTGAGAAGTGACAAGTTACAACTCTATGGTGCAAGTAGTCAGATCTACTATTGTCAAGTAACTGTCGGGAACTAGGGTAACTTCTTTTATACAGTTTATAACTGTGCTGCAGTTTCAGTACGTGAAATACTAGACTCTGCTATCGACTACAGATGAAGCAGACCAATTTGTCTCTTACGCGCATGTCTCCAACATGAGCAGAACCGTTAAAATCACGGTATAAAAAGAGACGAATATGTGTGTTGAAATGTGTATTTCAACAGACCCACGATTTCATGTAAATGGAATATTCTGGATAGTCCTAACTTAAATACATTGCAGTTGCATTATACTAGGTAGGAAAAAGTGTACAAATGTTTTAAAGCACTTACTAACACACAGTGTTCTACCCTGTAAACCAATCTAAGTTGTTTTGAAATTGCTGTTGGGGGAAGAAAACCGGAATAATGCAAGGACGTGGAAATTGGATACTGCGCAGGTGACATGTGTACTCTACCGCGTATTTCTTGCACGGGCGAGTCAGTCTTACGAACTGGGAACCAAAGCTTTGTATTTGCCGGAATTCCTGTTGAAAATGACAGTTAAATCACAAACATGAAGCCGTCGCAATAATCAGTAAGATGGATTGGAGCATTTTTTACTGATTTCACTGATGTACAGCTATTTAAACTATTTGAAGTTTAAAGCGCACATTTCCGATCCACCAGGACACAACACTTCCCATTCACTACACTGAACTCTATGTTCAGGAGTAAACTACTCTACTCGGAGAGCAAAATGTGCCCGTGCTCCATCTTGTTGGTGAACTATTGACCACCTATATCATAGCGCATGACGATGTAATTCGGTCTATTCACAAAAGTGTGGGTTTTCGTTGCACCAGGAATAATATAAATCGTGCTTCGACTGCTTAAATACTTGGCACGCTCATTACACAAAAACATATCTTTCTTGACTCAAAAGGTGAGAATATTTTGTCAAACGTGTCAGCTCTCTTCTCTTTGTTTATGAGTGAGTGAAGAAATTTGGGCGGCTCTTTACAGCGAGGTCTCGAGAGCCGATGAGGGTGATTGAGATCAGTATGGATAAGCACCGGAATGAAGGGGTGGGAGAAACGGGAGATCCCCGAGAAAACCCGCTGACCAGCGTCATCGTCCTGCACGATTCTTTGTTTATGTTTCTATCTCTCTCTCCCCCATCCCATTTTTTTTNCCGCTGACCAGCGTCATCGTCCTGCACGATTCTTTGTTTATGTTTCTATCTCTCTCTCCCCCATCCCATTTTTTTTCTCTGTCTGTAAATTTCAGGCTCGACTGTTATTAATTTCGACTTCACAGTGTGTCTGACGTATACTACTTTAATTTTTAAATTTTATTACAGCAAAAATACTAAGAACTATTTTCTTTCTTCCTAAAAACGCTATTGATTTGTATTATCAATTAATTAAGATTCATGAATATGTAAGTTTTGCGTCTTGCATACCCTCAAGACTGTACGCGTCAATCATACAATCACAGAGAGGAAGTGGCGTGGCCGTTCCCTTGATGTGGGAGTACCCTTCCTCTGACCGACTGAGCGAAGCTGTAGGAACGGGCCTTGTGCCTGATTGGTTACTGCATACTGCGAAGTTTCCCTACTGGCTGGGCTGCCAGCTGGCGAGTGCATTACCAGGCGCTGATTGGCGAACGGCGTTCCAACATCTTGCTGGCCAGTGACGCCATTTTGCTGGCGTGTACAGCTGGAGATTGAGAAATTAGCGACTGTATGGACTTTGTATTTTTAAGTACTCTGTGTGATACAATGCTGATACTCTACTGACCACTGTTCGTTCCGTGTTTTTTTTTTTAACCAGTGCCGCCTGTCAAAGTCTTTGACTATCGGCCGGCACTTAAACTGTAAATAAATATAAATTAATTAATTTAATTTTTCCTTTATTAATATTATTATTATTCGCCCATACATTTCCTGAGGGTGTGGCGCAGTGAGTGGGACAGAATATGCAAGAGGGAGAGTGTATGGTGTGGACAGTTCTCTCTTTGTATTGGGACACAGCGTAAATTTACCGTTGACGCGCTTTCATTCACAACGCACGAGCGGTCGGCTAGCCAAGCCCAACCAGCCAGCACAACATCGCCGAGTTTAGCGGTGACGTGTCGGCGGGAGCGGCTACGTGTTTCTTCAAGGGCGTTATATCGTCCATGCTGCATTGTTACGTGGCGCAGTTGTGCTCAGAGGTCAAAGTTGACGAGGGGTCCCCTTGACTGCGGCGAACTTCTGACCAAGGTATACATACAGGGGGATAGTTGCCTGCGTACTATAGCATAAATGTAGTTACGGGCAGCTTTCTTTTTCCGAAGGTTGATTTTAAAAGTGTTTACTTTACCGCGAACAGCGTATGTACTACAGCCATTCCAAGGCGGCAACTGATATAAACATTGCCAAAGAAAAAGTCAAAGCCATCGGCCGATCAGTCGGTTCACATTACGACTGTGGCAGAAACTAGTTCCGACGATATTTTGTAATACCAAACAAAGTTAGCAATTAACAATCTTAAGTACGTCTTTTTAATGTCCTTGTATATTATAACATTTTGTGCGCTTGCGAGAGTATATGAGCTTGCAGTTTTTGAAATATTTTTGATTGTTTGGTTTTCGGGGTGAAAACCCACCAACCAGTCAAGTACAATATGGCGAACGTTACGGTTTGGGCTACAAAAAAATGCAAATCAAACAGAACGTATCAATAATAATTTAATGTAAAATGTAATGAATTCACTTTATTACGTATACGAAACCTATATAAAATAATGTTTTTATGATGCGATTGTTTTCACGGCGTGTTATTACGATATGATTCTGACAGCTGAATACTCATGACGAGTGTTCTGGTGGCTGGCAACACAACAACCAGTACCTAACAAATGTTCGGACAGGCAGAGTGATGCAAACTACTACCTTGGAACGGATAGAGTACCAGGCCCTGTCCTGCGCGGGGCTCCATTTCGTTCGGCAAAATTCAAATACATGATGAGCAGTGTCAGTGTTCCGCGTGGGCGGCAGAGGGCAGTACGCGCGCCAACGTCAACCATCTGCAACGAGCGTCAAGTAAGAATCTCGAATAATTCGAGATTCTTCGCGCATCAACAGACGTCACTGGCGCCAGGGTCACAGAACGTCACTGAGAATGGAGAGTGGGAATGACTGTTGTGAGTTGTTTACCGAAGAAGTTCGTAAGAGGTGGGTGTCATTGGACATGAGAGACAAAAATGATCATAACTGACATCCTCATGTACTCTCTATAAACGTGTTTGAAAGACTCCCGCAACTGCTATTACAAATGTAAATGATGGAATTAGCCAAAACAATGTATTTGCCGATTAATTTCATGCGCTTCTTTCCTTGAGCGCTTATTTATTTCTGGTAATTAATCTCAGTTTGCAGGTAATGTTTTCCGACAGCAAACTTTCCTGAACTTTCTTGTACTCCATTTTGAGGCATTTACGCGACTCTCGAAATTGTAGCTTATACATAAGACACTTGACGCGTGAGGCTAGGCAGCAGCGTTCGCTGAGCGCTGAACACGCCGATTAACTATGCCCGGTTGCATAATTAACTACAGTGAACGAAGATCTTAAGATCTTGGTTCCAACATGATCTTCAATTGGATCCAAGTGCCAACGTACAAGAGTTTCATCAACTCGACTGGCCGAGTTCCCATCGTAGATCTCTTGATCTCGGTTCAGAACTAGGATTGGGATGAAACACTGTTTGTGATTGGCTCTCATTTTGTGATGTCATGGCGCAACGGTTTAATTTGAAATTAGGAGATCATTAATGAGTTATCTCTTAAGCCTAGTATTTCTACTGTATAACCTGGTTGGATGCATTTGAAAATTCCCGTTGCTTTTATGTGTTTGACTGGTAACACTTTACGCACACTTTTTCCGTTATTTCTAATAGCAATATTCAGAACAGTAGTGGACATAAAACTAGATGCTGCGGTGTTTTGTTTGTCATAAGTAACGTAGTTGTACGAATTTTACTGAATAATCTTTAAGCATGTAAAAAAAAAAAAAAAAAAAAAATTTGTAGTGCTATCTGTTGGTGGATTTTAAAAATACATTTATCGGCAATGTTTGCTCTTACGTGAGCAAACATTTCGACGTGAGATTCGCCTTTGGCGTAGTTCGTGTGGAAAGTGAGGCCAGTTTATGGTATTCTGAATGACTGTTTCAGTTTTGCGTTGTTTTTTCCTCGGAGGGATAAGCATACATTTCGTTATCTCTTTACAAACCATGAATACATTATATTGAATAAATGCATAAGATTCTAAGTCTTTGTTATATGTCAAAATTTATATTTTACAACAGTAAAAAACATCCAAATTCATATTTAAACGATTAAAATAATACTAAGTTTATTTCTGTTAAACAAATATTTTTAGCAGTGCTTTTAGACACTACTCTGATCTTGGATCGAGTTTTCAAACCACCATATTTGGCGGTTCGAGATTAAGTTCATCTCGATCTCCAGTCATGCTCTGAACTCGAATGGTGCAATAGTATTCTGTGCCGATCTTAGATCAAGTTCAGACATGATCTCTGATCGAGAGATGAACTTCAATGGGGCAACCAGCCTAATGTTTTGGACCTAATGACTGCAGGTTGAATGGTTATGAATATAAACACGGCACTGTTAAGTCAATTATTACTCTAAGTATATCCTGATTGAACTTCACGTTGTACATATTTGTTATTGCCTCAGAGTATTCTCAGACGTTGTCAGACAAGTCGTGGAGACGAGTTGCGAGAATGATGTAAACTTACGAGTGTCTCAGGCCTCTATGTGTATAATTTGCAACAGTCCACCACTCCCCACTGGCTGGTTTAACTACCCAGGTGTATATTTGCCCACGCCATATGGCAGCCCTAGACAACTGACATGCCCCCTTATCTTGACGGATTTTTTTTTTGCCATTATCTCAAGCCATTAAACACCCCAGCTGTTCCTACTAAGTTATCTTTGGTCACCATAACATCACTCGCGGATGACGAGGAAATAATTATTAGATAACAGTTTCCCTGGTTGATACTATGGAAACAGACTTTGCCTCCGGGTGGCTACAGTGTGGGGGCCATATCTCTAGGGTTTTACCAAGGAGGTTATAAATATAGTTTCATCAACCAAGAAGAATGGAAAGTTTGCTTTCATCAGATGATATGGTAACTTAAAGTTTTTAGAACAAGTGATAAGCGATTCGTTGGTTTTAACTCCAGTCATACAAATAAAAAAAAAACTTATTTCGATTTTACCATACGTTTTGTTTAATTAACTGTCAAAAAAATTACCTTTTCCCTGTCTCAGCTATTCGTGCGACAGAAAGTTCATACGGGTTTCCGGATTGGGTTTTGCGCGTGGACATGAAGTACGTCAACTGTTCAAGTACTAAGGTCCCATTTTTTCTCAGGACTGGGAGCAGATAATGATATGCGATTTACTTTAAATGCATGGACACTTTTTGAATGCGCGACACAAATGGGGGCACAGTGTGACACGCGTAGTTCACGTGGCTGCCGCGAGAGTGAGAAGCTTTTTACAAGGATGACACTCGGTGTGCACGAACAGCGTGTAATCGTCCATTTTCTTTACTTGCGTGGCGTGACACGCGTCTGCATTCATCGTCAGTTGACTGTAAGAACTCTTTCTTTGCTGTAGCAACATTATTTGTTACCGTAAAGAAAAATGCGTTTAAATATGTACCACTGCAAAGTAGGCTTGCCACGAACATAATATTTGTTTATCTATATAGTAACGACTGTGATAACATTGCGTTGTCGTTAAAATAGTTCAAAAGACATCTTTGTAGTAATATCAGTTACACTGTTAAGAAATGTTGTACTCTGTAAAACAACCGTTATTGGTAAATAATAGTAAAGTAACAAACCTTTCAAAATTATATACACTGAAGGGAAAAAAAACGTGCATTCCCGAGACTCGAACCCGCACACTTTATGTTGCTACTCAAACGCTCTTCACCAAACAACCATTTTGCCTTACGTTCCGTCTAATTTTGATAGATACGTTATATAAATTAGAAACACATTCCAAAATATAATGTCACCACTTTGGAGAAATTGAGTTTAACGAATCACTGCACTTCATAATGACATTAAATTTCTGCAGGGGAACTATACATTTGCACAGTTGCAGTTTCGTAGCTGCACAATGTATTGGTTTATGAATGTTTGCGTCGGGAAAATAGTTACGTACTGAAAACTTCGATAAACGACAGAAAACCTTTAATATCGCTGAAACGTTAACTTTGGTACGAAGTAATATTTCTTTACTATGAACAAAAGCAGTTCAAGATTTATTTATTTCTTCGTCATAAAGACAGGTAATGTTGCCGTAAAACCAAAACGCAAATAAAGAAAACATTTAGTAACAGCAAAGCCTACGTTCCTGTAACCTTATCTTTGAATTAAAGCAATGTTGTGTCACTGTAAAGAAAACAGCCTGAGGGAAATTGATTTCTTTGCTGTACAGAAAACTTTGCACGGATTTTTTTTTAGAGTGTGAGAGTGTTAGAGAGACGTGCGGTGATGGTGCCTGGATGTGGAAAATGTGCGTTCGTGGGTGCGGCAATTCCAAGAAGGCCGAACGTCGAGTGACATCGAACCGAAGCAGCCTCGCTCTCGAACCAGCCGGACCGAGAACATGATTGCGCGAGTGGAGAAAATTGTTCTGGAGGACCTGAGATTAGGTGTGAAATATATCGCCTCTACAATTGCACACCATCTTGCATGGAGACCTGAAAATGCGGAAAGTTTCTTCAAGGTGGGTGCCATGAATGCTGACTGACGAACACAGGGCGGCACACACGGCAATGCGAATGGCGATATTGTCACGTGATGACTACATGAGTAATGCTTTATTTTCACCAATTGTCACAATGGATGAAACATCGATGCCGCTTTTATATCCTCAAATGAAACGGCAATCGGCGCAATGGAAGCATGATGATTCACAGCCATACCGAAGAAATTTCGTGCTACCTCCAGTGCTGAGATAATGTTTGTGATCATGTTTTGGGACAGCGAAGGCGTAATCCTCATTCATTGTATTCCAAAAGGCACTGCGGTGACGGTTGCATCCTACGAACATGTTTTGAGAACAAAGATACTTCCAGAATTTAAAGAAAAACTGTTGGAAAAGTCTGCACATGTGATTTTCCATCAGGCAACACTCCTGCTCATCGAGCGATCCTAACTCAGGAGTTTCTTCGTAACAATTTTTGAAGTGTATTTTCATTATCTCTACTCACCTGACCTAGCTCCCAGTGATTTTTGGCATTTTCTAGCTATAAAGGACACACTCCGTGGTCGCTCATTTTTAGTCGGGCCGCTCTTGCGTCGGTAATATTCCGGTAGGCACAACAGACCCCTGAAGAAGAGTTCTCGGCGGCCATGGAAACATGGCGTCGACGTGAAAAATGTGTACATCTACAGGGAGATTATATTGAGAACTTTTTGGTGTCAGCAGTTTTTCAGAAAGTGTTTAATTAGGAGAACTTAGAACTTGAACGCACAGCGTAAATGCGGCAACTTCGCTTATTTCCTGCGTCTGCGGGACAGAAGCAAAATAGTGGTAAGGGCGACATTGGCCCAACTGCCAAGTACCACATCGTCTCTAACCGTATTTCTGTCCATTCTAAGGCGGCATCTTGTATTAGTTCGCCTATCCGCGCACTTGATACCGGCCATTAACACATTTCGGGGTGGGCAGTCAGCTGTCAGGAACACGCACCTTTCGATTGAGCATAAAAGCAATACAGTATTTATTTCAGTTGCGTATTTGTCACGTAGTGAATTCTTTACATGCATCATCGTATTACCAATCAATCGGTCCTCCGTATGGGTAACTGATTTGTAAACTGTGCTGCCGTTCTAGGTTGTGAATGGTTCGTACTAGAATAGCCGAACTTTTTAAGCGTGCAAATTTATTCCTATTCGCAACACCGTAACGATAAATTAATTTGTATCTGAAAGGGTTAAGTTATCCAGGGTCAATTAAAAAGTACTAATAACGCCTTTGATAGGTACAAGAAATTTTTTTTGTAATATATATGTTATACTCTAGTGGGCTATAGTTAACGCATTCTAACCCAGTGCATACAGTTGTGAACATAACGTACAATAATGTTATTTTTGACCGGTAGTGCACAACGCAAGGTTCAATAACTTAGTTTCTTTCAGCAATTATTTGTGTAGCGCGGTGCAGTGCAATGTAGTGTAGTGTGGTGCAGTGCAGTGCAGAGTAGTGCAGTGTTCGACTATGCAGCTACACCTGAATTTTCTGTTTGTGTAAGTGTGCAAACAGAATTGAGTGAAACGACGTTTGTGCATTAGCCAATTTTGGCGGGATGAACTAAAACCTAAATTCACTATTAGAAAGCAGTTCTTCAAGTTGTTACGAATGAGCTTTTAAGCCATTCATACCTGAAAGACGTTATGGGCGTAGCTAAATAATGAGTCATGATTAGGTAGAGCACAGAAGTATAAAATGGAGTTTATTGAACATAAGGATTATACAATAACTATTTACGTGACTATTGATTGGTGAAGCTTAAATTGAATACCAAGATTCTCATTAATTATATTAAGTTTTATTACCTCACGCCATTACTATTACAATCTAATTGAAAAGTCCCCACCTTCTTCATGTTGCCGGAGGCTAATTCTAGGAGGCACTTAACGACGGCTGGACACACCCATCTTCGGTGGTCTTCTCTCTGGTCGGGTCGACGACAGAAGACGCCGCTACCTGTGTTACGCTGGCCTATATAAGGCGCGTTGTTTAATATTTTCGGCCCAGTTTACTGGCCGGTCGAGGAGATTTCTGCAACTGTCTTTTGCAAGGTGTTGTTGCAATCACGCTCGTGTCCTGGTTCCATGTTTGAAGGTGTGATCAGGCAGGCGGTTCAGCTAAGGCCTGATCCCATCATAACATCGTGAAGACGATGATTAGTTCGTTGGATTAAGTAACATAATTTTTTTAATCCCTTCGATTGTTTCCGAATATATTTAGTGTTGTAATTTTCTGGGAGGAATCGAAATAACCTAATGTATAAGAACAATATCTCATGTTTAATATGTATACTTGTATTTCACAAAAAGTATTACGTTTCGTTATAAGGTTTCAATTTCCTTGTGCCATTGAAAACATTTCTAAGACATCCACGAAACATAGTTATAAACTATAAATTTTCATGTGACATTGCTATACTCCCCTCGAAAACACGTCGGATTGGTTTACACTACACCATCTATACGTCCTCAAAATTTAGTGCAGTCTGTGCTGCAAAAAATCTCACCAAATTAAACTGCACCGACAAAGAGAAACATTGTGACGTCACGTTCGACTGAGAGAAACACGGTGCTGGGCAGCTTTGTGCAAATTCGGGAGTTTTGACGATTTTTTGCAGCTTTGGCAGTTGAGTGAAAATAACCTGATGCCCAATAATATTCCTGTGTGTAACTACTGTAACTGGTACTGCTATATATTGTGAGTGGTTCATGTTACTTTAGACGAACTCAAACCCTACAGTTTATTTGTTGTAATTACGAAACAAATGTTGTGTACAGCAAGCATAAAAACTTATTATTTGCAACACATGGAACCATACATTTTAGCAGGCGTGAGAAGGTTAAATAATTGTTCATGTTAACTGTACAGGAAACCAACAGCAACTTGCGTCTTTTTTCAGGAGACGATGATTAAAATATATTGTAAAATAACAAACAAAAATGTACTTATAATTAAGGGTTTAGCTTGCCCCGCCACCTCCTTACCCTTAATGTGCTCCCATTTACACCTGCACTTAACACTCGAATAGGTGATATCAATGAGCGAACTGCTGCGGACTGGAGAATGTGTCATACGAAATGAGAAGTGCCTTTGAGTATAGGCTGTCCAACCTTAAATTAATCGCTTTTGAAATCAACCTTATAAAAATGTCACTTCCCATACTTGCAAATTTGTTTTAACGGGCACATTGACTGGCATTCGCACGGTAAAGTTGGTAACGACGAAAAGTGGTTACATGTCAACCTTGAAATGAGAGTGTCGGGTAAATTTTTGTGGATACTGAGATGATTTATTTGCATAAAAGCGTAAGAATTAGCAAATTTTTAATATATTTGAAGGTTACAGGGGAAAAAATATGAACGTCAGTGTTTGCTAGTTTCGAGTAAAATTAAATAGAAACTATAAAATCTTCCCGTGAACGTGTCTCTTTCGAGGCCTGTCATTTTTTTACTCTCATATCCTTTAACTGTTATGCTTTGGCATGCCAACATTACTGAAATTCTCTGTCAGATGACCTTATAACCTCATTTTCTGTAACAATGGACAATCATCCTTTATCCCCTGTACCCAATGGCGTGTGGTGAAGTGTTGCAAGGTAAACTGGTGCTATCTCAGTGCTGTACACACTCGGCGCACGCAGCAGGAACCAGTAACCAGAGTGGAGCCGGGAGAAACAGAATGTACTGCGGCCACTCACGAGAGAGCGGCGAGGCCCCCATTACGCACGTGCTATAACGTTAAATGCACTACTTCGTTTAAGTGGCCGATGTGCAAACTAGCAAACGATTAGGTATAGCAGAGAGAAAAACACAGCTTACCTTGCAACAGTTCACCGCACGCCACTGCGTGTACCCTTTATTTATTTTTCTAATTATTTCAACGTTTCACTTGACCGGAGCTGAATAAAGTGATCAGGTCCAAGGCAATGCTAATTTTACGTACGATAGAAGGATACATAATGCGCATATAACTATTTCTTGAGCATGGCGTTTATAAGTGAACACCCTATAGTTGGATTCATATGGTAACCAAGCAGACATTGTCACTGAATTAGTGATCGCATTCAGCAGGCAAAGCACTGCTGCAGCGCTGATAGTTATTGCTGCATGGAGCACTGCAGTTTCTGCTGAATAAACGTCTGCTGGCGACGGTAGTAGATTCAATGGACAGATCCTGTTTATTTATATTTTTGCTAGATGGTGTTGCGATATTGCAACAGAATATTCCCTTGAACGTATCCAGAAGAAAATGTCATCCGAAAGTAAATAAAAAGAAAGAGTCGCATTATTTTGTAATAACGTAGAGAATTTTTCATAAGTGCTGTTTGCAGTCTGACCTCAAAACATAATGTTCAGTATTTTATCGACGAGAGATGGATTCATGAAGTTGTGCACGGGTTTTCGTGCAACAGACAGATCTCTCAGGTGTACCAAAGTTTACAATCGCGCAATGATTTCAAACTGCAGGACGAGAGGAGAAATAAAATTTTCAACTTTGTTTTACGACTCCTACCATGTTATCGTTGGTCATGACCAACAAATGGCGTACACGGCCATTTAAGATTTTATAAAAAATATCTTCACATTACTTATGTTTGAGTATGAGCACAGGATATAAATTGATACTTCACAGTAAGAACGAACACGCGACTTTCACTGTGTTCAGAAACAGAGGTGGCAAACTGATTCAACAAATGAGCCTGCGGATGGCATTATGAACAATAACAAGCAGACNGTGTTCAGAAACAGAGGTGGCAAACTGATTCAACAAATGAGCCTGCGGATGGCATTATGAACAATAACAAGCAGACATGCCAACTTCTACGATTTTGCTGCAATTTTCACGGAAAATATCGCGTTTTACAAGTGTAATGTTGCTATGCACGTTATACGGTTTTCGTCCACAAATAGAAGACAAGTGGCTCATAAAAACATTATTTGAGTAAGTATGCATTTAATTTTCATTGTTTAGAAGCTTGCAAATAATACTTAATGATGTCGCTAGTGACAGCTGATTAATATTTATCATACAGAAACACAAATGAAACCTGATTTCACCAATTACGTTATAAAGGATGGCTCTTGTTGTTCGTAGGTGATAATATGTTAATAATTTGAAATGCCGTGTTAGATTTACGCGTAAGTTAGTTCATATTTTTAAATCATGTAGAATGTTTGAGAAGTTAGCAGACCAGATCTGAACAAGGTTCTATTCCGGGAGGATTCTGGTCCCAATTTTTTACAAATGGAAGTGATTTAACTGAGAGCATTTTTTTTTTCTCAGTAGCTAACACTTTCCACCGTAATATTCCGTTTCAATGAGCGTCCGTTCAAGTGAGCGTCATCCCACTCAAGGTGTATAGATTAGGCCTTAGTGACAGGAAAATAAAAAGTGCCAATACGCTGTACACATGATACGTAATTCTATACACTTAAATTAAGTGCATGACTAAATATTTAAGCTGCAAACCAACCCCTCCGAGGTCCCTCATTCCAAAGACCGCCAGAAGTCACTTCGCCCTCTCCAAGCCAATCAGTATTTTCGTTTTTGCAAGTAACGCAACTGACATACCACAAAATAGGAGAGCATCGCAACCCGAACTGTCTCTCGTGGCGGGGTCTTTTCTCGACTCCTTAACTGAAACCGTTATTGGGGGCTTTTGGAACCTGAAAGCGGATTCGGATAGCGACAACAATACTTCGGAACTTGCCAGGCGGTTTCGAACTCGGCATCACCGTCGCGGCGCACAAAGCGAGAGAGATCGAGGACCGTAACTCGTCACAGCATATGGATCTTATTTTTCCTGGACACCAGAGAAAGTACGATTTCACCAGACTTGACGTCTGAAACTTTACTGAAAGAGCTATTCCACGAATATCTTCGTTCATGGTCACAGGTTACATTTAAACGATTTATATTACATTATTTTCTTACGACTGTTTCTTTGAAATTCTTGCTTTGAAACTCACCCTTCACACTGTTTACGATAAACTCAGCAAACTAAGCAAAACAAATTTACTGCAGAGCACGAATAGTACTAAAATTTCATCCGCTTATGGCGATATTGGAAGTACTCATATACAGGATGATTCTAAAATCATGGGACAAACTTTGAGGGCTGGCAGAGCTCACTAAAACAAACAATTATTGTATGGGAATATATGGGCGGAAGTGACGCGTTGAGGCACAAACACAAACATAACACACGACATGCAAAACATTGTTTATTTACAACGTCACCNATACATGACATGCAAAACATTGTTTATTTACAACGTCACCGCTAAATGCCTTTTTACAGAAATTTTTATAATAATTGCTCAAAATTGCTACCACCGACAGTAATGCAAGCTTGGTAGCGTCAGTGGAGTAATTGGCGAACATATTCAAATACGCCGGGTATTTCACGCACGCGTACAGCCGCACAGGATAGTCGAGCGACGAGGTCTTCAATTGAATCAACTGGAGTCTCGTAAATGAGGGCTCTCGAATGCCGCCATAGGAACAAATTGAGACTCGATAAAAAGGCATTTAGCGGCGACGTTGTAAATAAACAATGTTTTGCATGTCATGTGTTATGTTTGTGTTTCTGCCTCAACGCGTCACTTCCGCCCATATATTTCTATACAATAATTGTTTGTTTTAGTGAGCTCTACCAGCCCTCAAAGTTTGTCCCATGATTTTAGAATCACCCTGTATATTTAAAAACTACAGGCTTAACAGTGTACTAATTCTTAGTATAAAGGACAATCCGCGAAATTTCTTGTTTAAAGAAACGCCACAAGAATCCAACTTATTCTAACAACATTAAATATATACGTACTTGATTCCGTACCTAATTAAGTAACTAAACTTCAATTTAATTGTAATTACAGAATTCAATGGCGAAATCACAAGCGTTCACGCTCACGTTATCACTATTTACTAATTCGTTTTGGCGCTAAAACAAGAAAATTGTTCTTGAACTCTCAAAATCCCGTGTGCCTCTTTTTACAATGTTGTTGTTTACTTTTGGTTTTTTTTCAAGCATTTAAGCACTTTCACAAAAAAAATGCAATACTGCATTAAAACGCGGTCGGACTAATTGAATCAAAATAACAAAACACGTGTTTAAGTAAACACTGAGTAAACAGCTAGTCCGAAGCACGTCGTATTGACGGTTCAACTAGGGAGCTGGGGGGAAGTCAATTCTGTCCGGACTCACAAATTGATTAACAGTTAGCTGGAATGCATCTTCTGCCACATTTCCCTTCTACGCGATGCCGTTTTTATAAATTTGAGAACGGAATTAAGTAGACAATAGTGNCGGAAACTTCCTCGAATAAAAACAGCGTTGTAATAATGTTTTCCATCATTAACCCTTTCGACCCAAGTCTTGCAAACTAGTTATATTTTAGCATGTCCTGTACTTGGGTTAAGGAATCACTAATCATTGAACCGTGTGCTGTTTACTTGGTGTTTACTGTCTCCAACCATTCCTAAATCATAGCTGTAGCTTCGTCCACAAAATCACACAGCATGCACGAGAGGTACTGGCAAATACACTGGGCTCTTTCGTGTACAGCACCCACCATGCATATCTCTCATGTGCAACGTGTTCATAGACGGGGAGACAGAACTGAAAAGGTTAACCCATTAAGTCAAAGTGTCCAACATACGGGACGCAGCACACGAAGAGACCTCAATGATTTACACTGCGTATGCAACAGAAGACACGAGTAGCAAACATCATTCGTTGCTGGGACTATACTTCATAGTACCATGAATAGCTGCTGCCAATCACCTCAGGCACACACGCGCTTTTACTGGTCCAAATAAATAATCGAGCATAGTACTGATATTAGTATTGTTCCTAACAATTTTATTCGCTGTTACATTTTTAATTAGGCCTATACATAGTTCTGTGGTCGAAAGGATTAAAATAACACGCGTTTAAAGACACTAGTGTAGGTATATGTCATTTTGTATTGACCCCATCGTAATTTCAGCTCATAAAACTAAGAATTTTGCTGTACCAATAAAGTGGACATTCTCACTCAAAATCACCACCCTAACCTCAAAAAAAAATTCTGGAGAGACCCCCTACTCAACGTCTTTATGGGGGCAGTATCCTTGCCATTTTAAATATACGTAATTTTCTCCATAACTTAATTTTCGGAGTCAATATTTAAAAACCAAGCTAGTCAAGCCATAGGGAACATCTTAACATTTATTTTGAATTATAATTTATTTTTCTTAGATAATTAGTTTCAAATCTGTAATTGTAATCAAATATTACCTAATTATTTAATAACGTCAATCTCACATGGGAAAATACTGGTATAATAGAAACCGTACAAGTTTAAAAAAATGTGTTTAAGTAGTCTTCTATGTCGTGTCTAGCTTTGATTTTTTTTATGTCTGGTCATACATTTTCATTATGAAGATTTGTAAGAAAAATATAATATGAGATGGAATGGATACTACCTCCTTAAAGTAATGTTACTCGAGACTGGCACTGCACACCTACCTCGTGTGTACGAGTGGTTCCAAGTCCTCGTAACCCGCAGCTAGCTGCAGCCGGCGCGGCGTGACGTGGCGACACAGACGTACACACCACCGTGAGCCGCGAACACGCGACGGACACTAACGGCCGAGAGCCCACGCCGTGACNTTTTCAATCCTTCCCCTACTGCGGCACGCTATTCCCCATCGTGAGCTCATCGCCGGACAACGGTCCCACCGCCTCCCAATCTAGGAAACCGCCACGCTCTGGGGGTTCGATCGCGAGCTACGCCACGCACCTGCCCGTTTTTGTGATTGCCTCGCCGCGGTCAGTGCTTGTTGTCAAAACACGTTCCGTGAACATCGGACACCGTTACGCCACAACGACAATGTTTCCCGGTCGTAGCCGGATCTGGCCTCACCACCTCCTCTCCGAGTACCAACTGAGGAGGATATTCTAGGAGCACTGCTAAACAAGCTAGATAATAAACTTTTCTATAGGCTGGTCGTGATAAACTGAGCACTTCTGATAGCCCTGCGTAAGATTTATTTGTATGCGCATTGTGTATTCTTCCATCATATGAATAATTAACATTGCCATGGGCCTGATCACTTCATTCATGCATCGGTCAAGTCTCTATACATATATAGGGGAAACGGTACCAATATGGGATAGTGCTGTAATATGGACTACCACGATATCTCATTAAGTAGTTGCTGCTCTCTCTCGGTAGCGCTGTGAAACATGACGGCTGAACCATCGCTGCACGTGAGAGGACGTGCAACAATTCTCCGAGCTCCGTTTTTTTAGTGCACTGCTATTTGCATTTCTCAAAGTTTTGAAACTTTGACAGGTATGTACGTATTATTTACTTGCGATTGTATTGGACGTATTCAGGACGTGCGCATTAATGGAGCTTAAAGTACATGAATAAGTCGTGCTGTACATGTAATGGTGTTTTTATACAAACACAGTTAGACCACTTTGAGACAACAAGTATTTAACAATGGCTAGGTGACTAATATGGAATACTAGAAGGATTAAAAAAAAAAATATTATTCCATATTTGCTATCTGAAGTTTAAATTTATTTTGTGCATATATGGTGCGCGGTAATCGAAAAAAAAAGTGGAAAATAAAGCAGTGGGATGCAGCATCCATGGAAATTGCTATATCATAGGTGAGAGGAAATTAAATGGTTTACTTAAAGGCTGCAGATGTTTTTGGTTTTCCGCGTACTACATACATTGTTTAGGTTTCCCCGGACAGCTGCATCTTCTAAGCTAGCCTGCCAAACAAAGCTCGGTAGAAGAACGGTCCTACCCGTGGAATGTGAAAAGCAGCACGTGGAATACCTGTTGTTGATTGAGAATAAATTCTTTGGCCTAACAAGGGAAGACGTTCGAAATATGGCTTACCAAATTGGTATAGCTAACAACAATGGTAATTATTTTGTCTCAGTAAGAGCAGAAAAGGATTGGTTAAGGTTGTTCTTAAAGCGACACAAGCACATGTTATCATTCTGCAAACCAACTGCAACGTCATTTCATAGAACTATGGGATTTAACACAGAAAATGTAAAGCAGTTTTTCACACTTTTGGAGTCAGAAATAAATAAGCACAAATACCCCGCTGACAGGGTCTAAAATGTAGACGAAACAGGCCTGACTGTTGTCCGAAGTAAAATCCCACAGTTTTTCGCACTGAAAGAAAAACGGCAAGTAGCATCCATCAGTTCAGCTGAGCGTGGCTCTCTCGTAACTGTGGTAGCATGCATGAGTGCAGGCGGAGATTATGTACCTCCAATGTTGGTATTTCCTAGAAAGAATATGAGTCCTCGCCTCATGAGAGGAACTCCTCCGGGGGCCATTGGTGTTTGTCATCCGTCTGGCTGGATAGAGAACGATTTATTTACCCAGTGGTTCAATCATTTCTTGGAAAAACTCAAGCCTACTGCCGAATCATCTGTTTTGCTTATCCTTAATGTCCATTTCAGCCATTCCAGAAACCACAGATATCCTCAACAAGGCTAGAACAAATCATGTCAGCATTGTGGTCTTCCGCCTCATTCGTCACACCAGCTACAAACTTTGGACAAGTCGTTCACGAGCCCTCTTAAACAATATTACAATGAAGAAGTGCGGCCTTGGATGCTATCAAGCACCCGCCCTCTTGCCAATTTCAACATAGCTGAGTTATTTGGCAAAGTTTACCTCGAAGTACAAACAGGTTAAATCGCAGTAAATAGATTCAGAGGCACTGGTATTTATCCAGTAAATCCCAACATATTTCCTGACAGTGTATTATTAGCATCAGACGACGCAGACACATCTTATATTGCAGTTACTAGGTCTACTTCTAATCTTGACATTGTCCACTCGTCCAGGGCTAGGTGTAGGTCTACTGATCCTTCCAACTGTTATGCTGTTTGCCAGTGAATAGACCTACTGATTCATCAAACTCGCCAGCTGCTTCACCGATGGCTGATGGTCCATCAAACTCTTCAGCTTGTTCGCGAATGGCTGCTGTAACCCCATGGGATATTTCTCCATTACCAAAACTTGCAAAAATAAAGGGCTCGTGAGGTAGAAAAGCCGGTACAGAAGCTGTCTTGACGTCATCGCCTTACAAGAAACACCTAGAAGAATCCTTACAACAGAAAAAATATGGAAATATATTAAGAGGAAAGTGTAGACCTAGAATTACACCTATACCTAGGTCTGGTAATAAACAGACGACAAAGAGAGTCGCCAGAAAGTCTATGCACACTGTTTTTCTCCCTGATGCGAATGACCCCTCAGAAAACGCTGGTGAGGAAATTAGCATTAGGGGTGATTCGTCTGATCTAAGTATTCCTGATGTGTCAGTGCCAGGACATGAAGATGCATAGTGCCTTTTCTGCAGTGGAAGAGTCTCTGATGATGTGTATGGGGAAGAGTGGACTTGTGTGCTTTGTGTGTGCTGAGTGTGCTTTGTGAAATGTGGTCACTTGTGGACTGTACTGGTCACGAAGGGAGACATTATGTTTGTGTTTACTGTAAGTAATGTTGACCAAAGTAATATTTGACTTTTCAGAACAGACTATACAAATTACTTACACATATTTGTCTGATATATGTAATATTATATTACTTTCATAACTCTTTAGTGTTATTTACAAGACATGTAATATTTAATTAAAAGTCAAATCAATTTTTAATTTATTTAGTGGTATTCTAAGTGACCCTTTTATGCAGGTACAAAAGCGTCGTTTTTAACATAAACCTTTTTTCCAATAAAATTGTGATATTATGTGGTGCTACAATTTCGCAGATGTGTGTTTAAATGTTTTAGGTTTATGCTATGTTATTCTTATTGCTCTACTACAATAGGGGCAGTAGCTATAACCAAAAAACAAAATGGTATTCCATATTTGTATTCATTCCTCTCTCTCTCTCTCTCTCTCTCTCTATATATATATATGCNCAATAGGGGCAGTAGCTATAACCAAAAAACAAAATGGTATTCCATATTTGTATTCATTCCTCTCTCTCTCTCTCTCTATATATATATGTATATGTATATATAGGATGTTTATATATATGTATATGTATATATATAGAATGTTTATGTATATATATGATGTAAATGAAAGTAGGCTATAAACTTTGTGAGGCGATTCCTTGTCGAAAATGAGGTACAGTTATATAATGAGACATATATAGCCTGGCGCAAATCATAAGGGAGAAATTCGCCCTTGAAAATAGAAATTAAATATATTGTATTTTAGCAAAATATCGTAAACTGCTTAGAAATAAATTACGATTCTCTGTATACTGTTTTATGCTAATAAGATCTGCAATCCGTGAAGAAATCGTTTCGAACACTTTGCGTTTTCATGAAAGTAATGTGGGTGGGCACCCCCTTTTTGGCTTAATATTTTTTCCATAAGATACTCCAGAAATATTATGCTATAATTAGTATCAAGAGGGCCCAGTGAACAAAAAAGGTAGTCTTGTCGCAACACCCTCAAACGAACCGTTTTCGAGAAATTTGAATAGAAATGAGATAGTTTGAGAGGTAGGCAATACACAAAACACGGGAGATGTAACTGAATGATACGCGTGTGACAAACGGATAGCGAACACTGTACTGTAATTTTACAAAACAGCAATTCCAACTGATACATGATGACAATAATATCACAACAGGTACTCGAATGTCCGGCCACCTTCATTAATGCAGGAATTTCAACGCCGCAACGAAGACTGTCGCACACTCTGGAACATGTTTGCATTCCTTCGGATCATTTCGCAGGCTGCTACGATGCGTGCCACGGGTACTTCCGCCATGTCCACTGGTGTCTTGTAGACAATGCTCTTCATGTGACCCGACAGTTAGGAGTCTAGGGGTGACAGATCGGGGGAGCGAGCAGTTCAAGCGAAGAGCCTCCCCTGCCTATCCATCTCCCTGGAAATACTTGGTAGAGGTACTCACGTACGGAACGAGCATTGCGTGGTGGTGCCCCATCGTGCTGTATCCACATGCGGTCATGTATCATTAGAGGTACGTACTCCAACAACTAGGGCAGTGTGTATTGTAAGAAGCGCTGGTACACAAGACGTGCTGGTAGCATGTACGGTCCTACTAAGTGATCATGGAATATGCCAACCCACATGATCACCAAAAACTTCTCTTGGTTGAATGTCACGACAGTGACATGTGGATTTTCATCAGCCCACACATTGCTGTTGTGGATATTGTAGACGTCACTACGTGTGAAACAGGCTTCGTCTGTAAACAGAACGTACCTCGGAAACTCCGGGTCACATGCAGCCTTCTGCAGAAACCATGCACAGAACGCATTCCTGGATGGAAAGTCACGTGGCTCTAATGCTTGCAGTCGACATGCGTGATAAGGTTGAAGCTGCTGCTCATGCAAGACATTCCACGCCGTCATGTGCGATGAACCAAAAGCATGTGCAATGACACGGGTACTCGTCGACAGTTTATCCTCGACTCGTGTAAGGACGTCTTCTACAAAGTTTGGCAGGAGTCTTCCTGTATCTCGTAGGCACTGGACGATTCTTGCAAAAATTGTATGCGCTGGGTGCCGTCTGTTTGTATATCGTTCGCGATACAGTCGTGTAGCTAACCTGCCATTGCACTTAGCTTCTCCAAAATCAAGAGCATGTCTGTAAGCTCTGCAGGTATGTACCTGTCCATGTTCACAGGGTTACTGACATTCGGGTGTTATTGCGGCCCATTTACTTAATGCTGCTGATAGGTCGAGAATGACGCACGCGCACATTTCCAGCATAGGCGTCGTATCGCAGGGGGTTCGGACTGCAACACATTCACCACACAAACCCCACTGGTTGCATGCCACCAAGGCAGCGAATAGCTACCCTGTAGTGTCGTCTGATCGCTAAAGGAAGGTAAGTGTGGCCCGGCATGACATTTTGTCGTTTCAATGTGCCAGTGCCATGCATATGTCAAAACACTTATTTACTTTTCCATTTACCTACGCTCTTATTGCAGTGCCGCTGTCGTGGGTGTATACCCCAACACCCTACGTTGTTTACAAAGTAGACGATATTGACAAACCTCGTTGATGGCATACTAAGATCGTTGTTCAACAATAGGATCCGAACGTTTGTTGTTTAATCTCACGTAAATTTAAATACTCTTTTCATAAAGGCATGGTATTTTCACATTGTTTGGTGTGGTGCATGCTCTTGACAGAAAGTGAAGTGAAACCTCATGGTAGAACCTTCGAACATTGCCTCGACATTTACCGACGCATTCGTTCGAATACACCAGGCATCGCTCCTTACCTGTTCATAACTCACACAGACTCATAAGCATCATATGGCATAAAATATCAAAAACATATAATGGCAAATAAAATTAAGCCAGTGGTGGCCGCCCCCATTACTTTAATGAAGGCGGAAAGAATTCGAAACGATTTCTTCACAGATTGCAGATCTTGATGGCATAAAACAGTATCCAGAGAATCGTAATTTATTTCTGAGTAGTTTACGATATTTTGCCAAAATACAGTATTTAATTTATATTTTCAAGGGCGAATTTCTCCCTTACGATTTGCGCCAGGCTATAAGTCGCATTATACAATTGTACCTAATTTTAGACAATGAATTACCTCACAAAGTTTATAACATACTTTCATATACATCCTGTATAAATTAAGGAATATAAATATATATAATATATATTCACTAAAACCCGATTAAGTTCATGTCACGTCCGCGCCAGGCCATCGCAATTCTATGCTGGGAATGGTAGTTCTTTTCCTCACACGCCCCCTTCTTCCATTCGAATGGACTTGGAGCTGAGGCAGGGCGATTTACTGGTGCCTGCCCCGCATCCACACCCTGCTTTTGGGATGATGATTCCATAAAATTTCAGCAATAATCGTATCCGTTGCCGCATCAAGCTGGGGTTCTTCGCTACGCAACAACAACAAACGCAGGAATCTGCTAAGGTGCGGAGAATAACTGGGTGTGGCCGAACTATCAACATATTGCGGCCGTAGTCCCACCCAGTGCCTGGATGAGGTCCTATAAGAAGAGAAGGCGACAGGCCGAAGGGGCGGAGACGAAAAGTAGCCAGAACTCAGAACTAGGCGACAGGGAGTAGTCGGCGAGGAGACATGATGAGAGGCTGTCACCTGACCCGGTGATCTGGCGGTGAAACTGTGTCTACCCGCTAGGGTGTGAGAGCAAGCTCGACTTCTTTCTACTATTCCTTTCTGTGATCACTTCTTTAGGAATATGTTGAATATCTGGAAGTATTATTGTAGTCGTTCTGAAATGACAACTCATAGGTTTTATTTATTGTAAGTATAATAGATAAGTAAATTGGTCGACGTAATCAACCTATAGTCACTTACTTATGAAGGCATCCCTTCTTCACCCTGTTAATCCAAACCCACCAGTTAAACAATACAACACCACCGTTTCACATTGTGAAGACTGGTCGTGACAAGGGTGTATGTTAATTTTTTTAGGGGATGGGGATAATTTAATGGACTCAACAAATTTTGGGGCTGCTGACAAATATAGGCAAATTGTAACATTGTGTCCGGAGGCAATACGGGCAGTCATTTATTTATATGTCCTGACTATAAAAATCTTACACATTCATGTAATTTATTTTATTCTAAAGTCTGGTAAACAAGGAGCACAAGATGGGAAATCTTCACGTCAAAAAACATTACAGGGTTGAAAAACACCGCTCGGACATAAAATACGTAATTCTTTTATTTGTGCGTATTTATTTCTGATCAGTAGCTCACACAAGACAACCTAGTTGCGTCAATTTTTTATATAGGTATTAGAGATTTTTTCAGAATTGTTTGCTTATATTTAGTGTTTTTTTTTTGGTCTTTTTGAAGGATTGTACATGCAGTATTTGTTGATAATGTAATAATTTGTGTGAAATTTTCGCTGTGTGGGATTAAGTGTAACCCATTAAACAAATAAGTTAAATACTAATTATCCTGCTAGCTGTTGACATACGTCGACGCGAATATACATATACCTTCGAATATAGCTTGCCATCAACATTCATTCCCCGGATGGAAGACCAGAAATATTCTCAGATTTATTTGGACGCAAGCTAGAATGCAAACATTAGTTGGGTGTTTTATTTGCGACCGACCCTCGACGTGTTATTAGCAACAAGTACAATTCGTGTTCTTAATTATTATTTTTTTTTTTTTTTTGGGATTTTCAAAATTAAGGTTACAATGGCCAAGGTCAAAGGACAAGGTCACCGACATACAACATGGTGGACAAGATGGCCAATGGAATGACAGATCGTGAACAGCCCCATCGCTCCACCACCCTACACCCTTGGGCCAAACACTTATCTCTCTTCTACTAGTCTACATACAAGAACTACCTAAGTGTTTCTTTATTGAAAATTGCTGGAATAAATCCTATATAAATACATGGTGGATGAAACATGCAATGTAGGCTGTTAGACACATTTTGGACGAAGAAAAAATATATTATAGTGAGATATAGGGTCCACAGTTCAAATACCGACCCGAGTTTCGGATCATTTTTAACGAACTCCTTATTTTCTGTCTGTTTACGTGCTTATATGCACGTGATATGTACATATAAGCAATATTGAAAGGCGACGTATGGTGCAGGGGTCTGAGTTCGTTACCCGAAACTATAAAAAATATTAATCCTCTTTAGGACTTAAAAATTTGATAAATTTTCCTAGTGTTCCGGAGAGTGTTTTAGGTATGAAGAATAAAGGCGAAATATAAGTTTTAAGCACTGTGTATAGGAACCAGGGTGAGATACGAGGTTCGCAATTAGATTAATGACAGAAGTTTTGGAATCCTTTTTAGCGATTTTCGTACGTTAATTTCTCACTGCTTAGTATACATGCGCAACTGATACGAAGTTTTAAGCAATCCGCACATATTAGGTATGCATGGCGTAGGGACCTGAGTTGAAAGCCTGAAATCATAAAAAATATTAATTTTCTCGTGGACTTAGAAAAAATCTGACCATTTATTTCCGAGTTATGGGAGAATGTATATATAGAGCTGTGATGCATGCTGATGCCTTAGCTCATGTTTAGACGTTGAGAAGTTAACATCGATTTTGAAGCATTCTCTCGCTATACAGTGGACATTAATTGCGATTAATAAAGCCTGACTATGACCCCAACGATCATGGGGCCGTGACCTGCATGATCGCTACCTGATTGTTGTCAGTGCCAATTCTGCGATAGAGTTTTTACCTTCAGTAAAAATGCTCAGCTACATGAGAGAACCGCCTGTACGAAAAGTTCTTTTGGAATGAAAAAACATCACGACAATGTCCACATGCAGTTTATACAAGGCGATAGACACATTGAAGGAACACGTCAAGATCCGCAAGGATTCGTCATTTGAGAGCCAGCAAGTGATGTCAACTCCGTTACTTCATCGATGGGTACTGATTCCACAGGAGATTATGATAATATAGTTAATGATAAAGATGTAATGAGTGTCCTGCGTCATGCAGTAGAGTCGGTTTGTGTGGAATGTATACTTGCAAAACTTTCGCATGAAATCGATGGAATTCAAAATGAACGGCCATCAGTTCTAAATACTGATGACCATGTGACTTCTGTTACCAATAAAATGAAACTCAATATACACTACAAAACAGGAGGTGAAGATGATCACGAAGACATAATTGATGAAAATGAACATGAAGACAGTGTTTATGCTGAAGACGATGGCGATTTTCTCGATGCTTTGACACACCCCTTCACAACATTTGCTGCAACGAGTGACATGAAGGCGGGAGACGCTGAGAACACTGGCTACATATTTCCCAAAAACCCGAATGAATTTGTTGATAGACATAGACATTTGATAGCTTTGCAACAAAGTGGAGATTCCTCGCACATTAACGCGATATCTTCAATCATTCGTGAACTGAAGGTCAGGGATTATATCGCATGATGTGATGAACTGCTTCCTTCTGAAATTGTACACTATAAATCCGAATAAGTGATATCAATGAGTGAAAAATCTTCCACTGAAAGTCAGTTGATAAGGTACTGCTGACCGGCGAATCAAGCAAATTTACTGGTAATAAGTGATTTATAGAAGTGATATTCTTGGCTTTCAGTTGTAAATCACAAATAAATTAGTGAAATTCAACCACTATATTAATTAGTTATCGGACACTGATTATCAGTTGCTCAATCCTCACTGTTTTCACTGATTTGGCTCAATTCTCACTTATTCATGTTTAGATTGTAATAGGTAAAATAAGAATACATTTTTTTAAATAAATTAATTATGTTTTAATTTTTTCTGTGTCTTTTATCCCTCATAACTTTTAAGTGATTCTATGAGCACTCTATCATTAAAGTAAAGATTCGCATACAGAATATTAATGAAGATATAAGTATAAAAATGCACATACAGTGGACTGTATACAAAACATTAATTCAGACGACATGTACACATTGGAGAGAGTTGGCGATTTAATTTAATTTCTATATGTATGGGTGAGAACAGACAACAAACTGGAGGATTGATCTAAGGATCGAACGAGGAATTGGGATTAATCGAAAGATTGGTGAGGATTGCAGAGGAGGATTGCTAAGGATTACTGAAGATTGGTGAGGAATGCGGAGTTTATTGCAGAGGAGGATATCTGAAAATTGGCGAGGACGAGGATTACTGAGGATTGGTGAGGATTGGGAAGGATTGTGGAGGATTATTACGGAGGAGGATTGCTGAATATTACTGAGGATTGAGTATAGATGAGGATTAGTAAGGATTTTTGAGGATTTCAGAGGATTGGTGAGGATTGCTGATGATTGCAGAGGAGGATTGCAGATGACTATGAAGGAGAATTGCTGAGAATTTGTGATGATTGGTGAGGATTGTGGAGGAGAATTTCTGAATATTGTGGAGGATTGCTGAGGATAGTAGATGAGGATTGCTGATGATTTGTGAGAATTGTAAAGGATTGAGGAGGAGAATTTCAAGTATTGGCAAGGATTGTGGGTAATCACTGAGGATTGGTGAGGATTGCAGAGAAGTATTGCTGAGAAATGGTGAGAATTTGTGAGGATTGTAGAGGATGATTGCAGAGAATTGCGGAGGATGAATGCATACGATTGTAGAGGAGGCTTGCTAAGGATTGTTGAGGAGGAATGGTGAGGATTGGTGAGATTTGCTAAGGATTCATGAGGATTGCAGAGGAGGATTACAGGGGGCTGTGAAGGAGGATTGCTGAGAATTTGTGATGATTGATGAAGATTGGTGAGGATGGTGGAGGAGGATTTCTGAAGATTGTGGAGGATTGCTGATGATAGTAGATGCGGATTTGCTGAGGATTTGTGAGAATTGCAGATGATTGCAGATGAGAATTCTGAGTATTGGCAAGGATTGTGTATGATTGCTGAGGATTGGTGAGGATTGCAGATGAGGATTGTTGAGAACTGGGGAGAATTTGTGAGGATTGCATAGGATTGCGTAGGAGGATTGTTGAGGACTTGTGAGGATTTCTGAGGATTGTTGAGGAGGATTGATGAGAGTTGCTAATGATTTCTGAGGATTGGTGAGAAGGATTGGCGAGGATTAATGAGAGTTACTAAGGATTGCTGAGGAAGATTGTGGATTATTTCCGAGGATTATTGAGGAATGCTGAGGAGGGTTTTGGAGTATTGCTAAGGATTGGTAAGGATTTCATACGATGATTGGTGAGGATTGGTAAGGATTCCATAGGAGGATTGGTGAGGATTGTGTACGAGGATTCGCGAGGGTTTTGGAGGATTAGTGAGGATTGCGGAGGATTGATAAGGATTAGGGTATTGCTGAATATGGCTGAGGATTGGTGAGTATTGGTGAGGATTAGTAAGGATTTTGAGAACTGCAGATGAATGGTGAGGATTGCTGAGGATTGGTGAGGAGGATTGTGGAGGATTGGGATTGATCGAAGTATTGATAGCTGAGAAGAGTACGAACGATGAGACTGTTTATCATCTGAGTTGGTCTCGTACATTCCAAGTCTCAAGGGCCTATAACTATTTGTTTGTAAACTATAGATAACTATGCCTATAAAAGTGTTGGAAGATGCTGATCTATTCCATGGTTACAACATATTTGTACTCATGGTCGCTACTCATATGATGGGTTTAGATTGATCACATATACATATATTCTGAGTAGCATATTTTTATCCCTACAAGACAGTCGAGACAATGAATAATGTGCAGATTTCGACATAGTATGATAATTATACTTCGAGAGAGGAGACTGGAAATTTAACTGAATGAGAAACTTTTGCATGGCTCCGCAATACTCTATTTATAATTTAAGTACGAATAAAAAAAACCACATAATTTTTGTAATACAAAAACAAGAATTTTTAAAATCGGACAATAAATACAAATGTTTTGATTTGACATACCCCATGCATATTAAATCAATATGGCTACCAGAAAATTACATACATATATACTTAAATGGTTAGTGGTCGTAACTTCTGAGCACCTTCGGGTATATTCGACAAACCAGAGTCGAAGGCTTCCGAGCACCCCCTGAGTCTAGCCTAAGACTACCGAGCAGTTCCGAGTCGAGCCGAAGACCGTCAGCCACAGCAACACAGCTCCCATTTAAATACTTTATGCCAGAACATACATAACCACACTACAGTAGAGTAAAATTGGATATTCTCTAGGGCAACCAGGACAATGGAGTCTAACCTAGAGGCAGTTGAACTGTAGACATTTTTCTGTCCTTAATTATTGGTTAGTTCATCGTTGACAGGCCTATTTTGAAAGTCCTGCTTAGATTCTTCTAGTGTGGTGTCAGACTACCCGCCTCCCACATAGGCAAAACGGGTTCGATTCCCGACAGGGTAGATACCGGTTTTTCGTATGTGAGAATCGTGCCAGACGATGCCACTGGTCTGCAGATTTTCTCGGTGATATCCCGTTTCCCCCGCCCTTGCATTCCGGCGCTGCTCCATACTCAACTCGTTTCGCCCTCATCGGCTCTCACGATCTCGATGTTAAGATCCACCCAAATCTCTTCACTGCGTTCCATTAGATTTTTCTAAATACATTTTGTACGCAACCACAGTACATAAACATTGTCGTCATTGCCATGTACCTAGTAATGACGTTCCAGTCGTCCGTCAAATCACACAGTGGAGTTGTGAAACACATGAATATGTTCGTATTGCGCCAAATAATTTCTTAAAAGCATGTAAAACAAAATTATAGCAGCTACAGGATCTGCAAATATTCTGTTCTTTGCGACGCCAAAATTACAAATTTATCGGTGTCTGAAATGTGGTTTGCACAATACATACATGAATATCTGCTATAGTCTATTCATTGTTACTTCTAACTTTCCTGAAGCCCGGCTAAAGTTCTACTTCCAGAACATTCATTTGCCTGCCTTATGCAAAAAAAAAAAGCTGAAATGCGTCTAGAAAACAAATACCAAAGTGTGTAATAATATTTTGCATAAGAACTATTTATTACTAGGCCTTACCAACACACCTATTTTCTCCCTGTTTTACGAATATTAATTACTAGCTGTGCCCGCGGCTCCGCTCGCGTGGACTATATAATTATTGTTTAGGTTTTTTTATAAATAAAGTTGAATTTTACTTAGTGTTAATCTTCTATACTCTATACATATTATATGGTAAAAATACTTATATGTATTTCTCGGTTATAGATAGGTGTATGCTACCACATATTTTTTTTAGGTTTTTTTATTCTACACAATTCTTTACTTCATGATATTGTTCCATCTTTAACGGTTTATACAGCGTATTGCAAGAGAGAACGCTGGCGGCAAACTTTATTCCGACTTGATTCACTATTATCGTTTGTAATTATTTGAGATATTTTCTCGCGATAAAAAGTAGCCAATATCACCTTCCAGCCCTCCAAATATTCCTGTGCAAGAAATTATGTCGATCTGTTACTCGGTTGCGACTTGCATTGTTATTCCGTTTGTGTACTTTTTTATTTTCCAATAAGAATTTCCCCAAGGGAATGAGGTATTTTCTCGGGATAAAAAGTAGCCTATGTCACTTCCCAGCCATCCAACTATCTCTGTACAAAAAGTCACGTCGAACCGTTTTTCTTTTGTGACGTGAAAGGACAAACAAACAAACAAACACACTTCGCATTTATAATATTAGTTAGGATAAATGAAAAATTATAATTTATAGATAAATTATAAACAAAAATTAAATTAAAAACATAAGTAATTTTTATGTTAACATAAGTATAAAACGCTTGTGGTACATGCCATATTTAGGAAACAACCAAGCACGTCATAGAATTTTAGAATCAAAGGTTTGATTCTATATGTGTGAAGAAACCTCCTATAGACTATACACTTAACTCAAACTGAGTTTTAATGCAGCTAGTATTTTGTCATGTTTTTTTTTTTAATTTCGTGGCAATGGTTTATTTTAGTTAGGCCCAGAAATTCGGTTGACTTTCTTCATTATCGAAACTTATTACGAGAAAAGCAACAAAGAACAAAAATATTAAAACATGCAATAAAAATGCAATATACAGGTTGAGTAAAAAAAAATATCCCAACTTTGAAGGTCTATATTATCAAAAAAATAACCTACAATACATTCATAAACGTTCAATGTGACCACCGTGGGCAGCCCCGAACGACATCTACGTGATAATCAAACTCGTTCCACGCTCTTGTCAGCATGTCCAGTGTTACGGTTTATATGGCGTTCGTAACTCTCGGTTTGAAATGGTGAGGGGGTAGAGAGTTCAAATTTGACACGTCAATGTGAAGGGGACGGTCTTATGTTTCCTTTATGTGCCCAGAACGAGGTAGACGATGCCTTCATGTCTAAGCTGGTTTTTAGCGATAAAGCGACGTTCCATTCAAATTGTAAGGTGAGCCGGCACAAAGTGCGGATATGGGGTCAGGTGCCTCCACACGAAACCATCGAATACGAGCGCGCTTCCCCCAAAGTGAACGTGTTTTGCGCTGTATCCAAATACACTGTTTTTGGCCCTTTCTATTTTCACGAGCCCACTGTTACTGTAATCCCTTATTTGGACATCCTTACAGAGTGGTTGTTTCCTCAGTTAGAAGAGGCGGCGGGGGACTTAATTTTCCAGCAGGATGGTGTGACACTCCATTGGCACCTAGCTGTTCGCGGATACCTGAACGAGACGTTGTCGCAACGCTCGATTGATCGAGGAGCAGCTGGTGACCAGGCTCTTCATCACTGGCCCCCAAGAAGCCTGGATCTTACCCCGTGCGATTTTTTTCTATGGGGGTACATAAAGGATCAAGTGTTTCGTCCACCATTGCCGGCTAACATTGACGACCTCAAAACGAGAATTACGGACGCCACCCAATCCGTAATACCGGACATACTGACAAGAGTGTGGAACGAGTTTTACTATCGCGTAGATGTCGTTCGGGCTGCTCGTGGTGGTCACATTGTACATTTATGAAGATATGGTAAACAAACTTTACAGTTACACGGTTGTAGGTTGTTTTGTTTTGATATTATAGACCTTCAAAGTTGGGGTATTCTTTTATTCTCTTCCTGCATAAAAATATTGGAAAGAAAATGATCAAAAATTATACAAAAGAAATACGCAAAAATAAAAATGCAATATTGACGCAACAACTGACCCCAAAAAAATAGACACAATAAATATGACAAGGACTCCCAGCAACTAACAGAAAAATAATGCAATGCGTATCTGGGTATGAATAATCCAGTTGTCAGTATCATAAAAATAATATATCAGAGCCCAAATACATATTTTGCAACATGATTTNGGGGGGGGGGACGATGCGATTCTATCCACCTTCCTCCTGTTGTTACGTCACAGAGTGGAAGTCTTAGAACTTTGGTAAATATTTACATGTTTAGTCCTCTAGACGATATCTATCGTTTCCTGCTTGATTCCGTACTAAAATAAGTATTTTAGATAAGAAGGCATTTTAATCAAGTAATTCTGACTATGCTTTTGTCGTGGGTATGCACAATAACTTATGTTTCAGTGCAAAGAAAAATATATGTGTGACATTGGCTACCTTGCTGCTGGTAAATGCTGGGAAATATACAGCGAAATGCCCGAAGCTTTTTAAAATAAAACACTGGCGATTTTTTTAAATAATGATATACCATTGCATTTTTTAAGTACTTCTAGGGTCAGCATCCAAGTTTGTTCATCACCATAAAACGTCACACAACAATTTTCTTTCTTTTCGTAGCGAAGTGGCTTCCCATCCAGAGTAGCAATGGCGCTAGCTGAACAGCGATAAGGTTAATTCTACTCAGGTTAGGAACAAAATGAGTTTTATTATGGGAGAGTCTGGCATAGGGAAAATTTTCGCCACTAGGTGCGCAGTGTTCCAGAGAGGTCACTTTTTAAAATTTTAAGCTACGTGAATCATAAAAGAGAAAGATTCTACTTAGTTACGTAGTTATTTTATATTTTATTTATGATTATTGCAATTATTTTGTTTTTTAACCTATAAAATATAGAAAATTCGGTACACATGTGACACTAGCGCTTTCCAGGTGGCGAAAATGTTTAGTTTCCAAACTTATAGCATTGAGCTTCCCAACCTGAGTAGAATAAACATTAACAGAGATAAAAATAGGACGGGCATATTTTTCCGTCATGTAAATATGGAATTATAGATGCTATAGGATATTCACAGTTAAGTCAGCAATTTTGAAATCAACTTTTGAAGAAAAGAAATACTCTCTGTTACTGCGTATATCTTAACGGACACATTGACTGGCATGCTGTCTGTAAAGTTGGCTACAAGTAAGAAAAATGGTTTCACGTTTTGACGTATTAGAAGTGTGACGTTTAAATAGGCAGTGGATTTATTAAATTTAATTTCTATTTGTGTCATGCGCAAAGTTGTAAGAATTTGTTTATTAGTAACATATTTACATTCCTAGTTATTTCACATCACAGATACACTTAACTAACGCATGAATAAAGGACGTTGTCCATGGCAATGTTGATTTTATATACGGCGGAAGAATAAAAAATGGAGGTGAAAATTAGATCCTAAGAAGGACTTTCAGAAGTGCTCACTTTATCGTGAACAGCTCTTATCAAGGTAGTCGTACACCACGGCCGTAAAACTAAGCGAATGTGAACGTGCCTGCGTAGTTTTTTCTGCAGGGTAATACGTAACAGACCTAAAAAATTCATTTCCTATTACAAAGCAACAAGTAAACTAACAGAACTTTCTTTGAATGCGCCGTAGGGCTACCTATTTCTCGTTTACTTCTTTAGAAGTGGTCGTTGGAGAGAGAACGTATTTCCTTCTTCTCTTCTCCCTCTTCATGCTATTCCAAGTCCACGCTTTTACCGAAACCTCTGTAACTTTGAGCATTTAAACGTAAGAATGAAGGACACTTAACAGTCGCTTTTATAGACAGCAAATAGTATATCATTTCATTTATATTTTTGCCACACTATTTAACTTAAGGCACTAGACGAAATTGCATTTCCAGCTAATTTATGTAGATATACTTTTCATAGTTTTTATATAATGTGTAAAATTATGATTTTATAGTTTTCGCCACACGCTGATAAAATAAGCCAACTATTTACCAAACAATAAAAGAAAGGTGACGTGTAAGGTATTGTCTTAGTTAATTTTAAGAAAAGATCGGGAAAAGTTATTCTACAGAAATTGAGAAACACCCACAGACAAAAATATACAAAAATTATAAATGCTAATTAATTTAGAAACTGAAAATATTTTCCCGGTGGGAATATGCAAATATCTTGAGAAAGATCGTGACATTGTTTCTCAGTGTTAATTATTTAATTTCTGCAAATAAGTTAGCGCTTGTGGCATTTTTTGCAAAAATATTCGTATATGGAATTTAAATTTCACTTCTAATGATATTGACTCAAGTCACACGTGGTAACAAATTTTACTTCTGATATAATATATTTTTTTTTTAGCCGACCTCCCATGGCGCAGTCGTTTGGTGCACCGCCGGTCTGGGCTGCGGGAGGTTCTGGGTTCGAATCCTAGGTAAGGCATGGGTGTTAGTTTAAGTTAGGTTATAAGTTAGTTTATAAAACGTCCCCCGATAAGCCGTTAGGCATAACACCAAACACCCGGGGACGTTAATGAACCCCTTCTAATCAAATCTAAAGGTCTTCGATGAAGAAGCCGATCACTTGAAGCAGATTACACAGCGCTGAGAATAGTGTGAGCTGGGGAGCAGCGATTAGATTCAGAATTAACTAATTCCTGCTGGAATTTGACGACTGCCGTTCTAACCCATACCTGCACTCCCGTCGAGTGCCTTGCGTAACGACGATGAGGCAAGTGTGTGAGCAAGAGTCGGCCTTAAACGATAACGACTTTCGATGCCTCGAGCGTGCAAAATAGCTGCAGGCATGCGGGACGCTTAAATGCCAAGAATAATTCTAACTTTTTTATACGAACGTAACCATCAAGACTGAAACTGATGATCATATTTCTTAACGTAATAATTTCAAAGCTTTATTCTAAATGCAAGGGCTTTGCATTAATTTTAGAAAAAAAAAATCATTTCTTAAATTGAATTTTTTTTTTTGTTCTTAACCATTAATGTAGAGATTTTTTATTCTAGACTTTCCTAATCATATTACCAATCCTGAAGCTCTAATTTTACTCTATTCTAATGATTTAATAAGAATAGTTACTACGATTGCGTATTAACATAGATCACTAACAAATGGATAGGATTCAAAAACCGCATAACTATTGTTTACGATATATATTCAACTTGTAAAAGCAGGATCACATAAGTAAAGTGCACAACAGAAGCAAAAAGAATGTCATTATGCAACTGAAAAAAATAACTATTCGTCACACACCCAGTTATCTGTACTCAAAGGACATTATCGGAGCCTCAATACATGGGTACTGCACAAGACACAAAAATAATGCACAAATACCTAAACATTCAAATGCTGTCTTCCGAAACTCTTTTGATTATTTATCTAGTCGCTACTGGAGCGAACTTCCAGAATTTGTTTCAGGGAAAATCGTAGGGCTATCTTGTTGGCGGAGCAAAAAAACGTGATACAACACTAAAACATGTAAATAATATTAACTAATTGATAAACTTATACTCGTAACTTTATACATTTCATTCAGATAAACAAAATAAATTGATACACCCATACTGGCAAATTTATCCATTTCATTTTTTACTTTTGCATCATTAATATTTAATTTTAAGGGCAGCTGTATTATATTTGCTTTGTAATATATAACTCTATCATTGTATTCCTAATGTTTAGTGCTATTTTAGCTGTAAGTTATGTATGTTCTTTTGTTCACTGTAAATGTCTTCTTGACAAAACACTTCCAAGTTGCAAACCGGCCAATGTGCTGAATCTCGCTGTGTTTGAACCAAGTAAAATCAAATAAGGTAAATAAATAAATTAAATAAACTGTTCATCACACACGTTCTATATTTGACACTTTTTTTGGTAAGTCATTTAAGATGCTTGCCTTAATTTTGTAAAGAAAACAGTTGCTCATACACCATACAGGTTGGTTCAAGCACTGGATTATTTAATAATAACATCTATTGACTTATCCAGTGTGAAGTTATATACCACGTGTTTGTTCAGGAAACTGCAAAATTGTGATTTTAAAGTTTTATTCAAAAGCTATGGAGTTTTAGTGCAAATATAAACTTATGACTAACGACTCTTTTCCACATTCAACACCTTTTCATAAAAGGTTGGTAGACAGATTTTTTTTTTTGCACAGACGAAATTGTGAACAAACTCGGTGTTCATAAGTTCGTCATAGTCCCGCAAATGAGATCGCCTTCAAAAAAAGAAGCCGGCTTTGCTCTTCTGAAGTTAATGGGCTCCTTCGTCAAGATAACTAGCGCTACTTGAATGGATCTCAAGTGAATAAGAGCCCTTGTACCACAATCTCTTCGGGGAATGCCGTAGTCGTCTCATCCTCGGCAACTGAGTGACCTCTTGTCACCCGCAAGTTGTAACCGAGAAAATCCTGGTAACGCTATTAGTATTAACTGCCTCGTGCTCGCGACATCTCGAATTCGATGCAAGTCAATTTCATTTAAGCTGTACTCCATACAGCCCTCAGCTCCGTTCCAAGAGACTGGAGGTGCAATTCCGATCTCATGATTCTATTCACTTCCGATATCTGCTTCAGTAATGTCCAGCTTAACATTAATTCACCGTTTATCTGCTTAGTTTGCCACATGTAATTTGTAGCAGCTTTTCTCTCGAAAATCGTAACCGCCCAGCAACCGTAGTGAAACGATGCTAAATTAGAAACTGAAGAGTACACATCTTACCAAATGAATAACTAGACGGTAAAACAGTAAGGACAGTATCTTGGTATCAAACAAATATCTGGTTGCCTGCGTCTTCACATAGAGTTGAGATTCGTGCTATAATCTATTCACAGTTTATTCACCTTTTTTAATCAAACCTCTGAAAAAAATTACCTCATGTATGCGTGTTTGGTTGTTTTCTAATTACGGTTAACATAAAACATGTGTTAACATAAAAGGCCATAAAAGTAACTTACTTTTGCTTAAATTGAAATTTTATTAATACTTGATCTATAAATAATGATATTTCATTTATAATTAATATGAATCAAAACAGTGAGAAAATATGTATGTCGGTAATGCCTAGTAAGAAATAGTTCTTATGCAAAATATTCTTACGCTGATTGCACACGAATGCGGCGCGTTGTCCCTTTGGTGTAATTTTCTATTATAGGTTAAGCTTTGTTTCCATGAGGCGGAGGAATACCCTGGAAGTATAACTGTAGCAGGGCTTCAGAAAAGTTGGAAGTCGCAGATTAGGTAAGTTCGCAGAGACGAAATGACGTGATGATTCTTTTGATGTATACGTACACATTCGCTGGTTGGCTGCACAGAGATCTAGTAACGGGCCTTTTATCTGATTGGCTAGCATAGGCGTGCGCAGCCATCATCATTAAGGTGTGCACAATGTTAAAGAATCGCCGATGGCAACATTAAAGTAGGGTCCGGAATTTTATCCCAGGAAAATTTTTTTTTAAGTTTTAAAATAGTAATAAAAATGCTTAAGTTGTGCCAGAATAGAATATTATAAGACCACATTTCGCATTATTTCTTAAAATATTCATGGAAAACTCAACTGTGAAACACTAATTTGTATACATATGAAAGTGAATTGAATCATTTAATGAATACAATAACTCAAATTAATATTGACTTCTATTACTCAGAATGTCTCAAGACCAGCGTGCTCTTATGCTTGCTGAAATTCCAGAATAATAAATAAATCTCGAAGGCCACCATTTTAAATTAATAAATATGCTACTCATCACGGTGTACCTGGGCACGCCCGGCACACACCGTGCGCACGCCTATGATTGGCTACTGCATGCTGTGAAAGGTTCCCTTATTGGCTGGGCTGCTGGGTGGCAAGGAGGTTACCAAGGCGCCGATTGGTGAACGGTGTTTCGACATGTTGCTGGTCAGTGACGCCATTTTGCTGGCGTGTGCGGCTGGAGTTGGCTGTATAAGCGGTTATATCACTTCTGTGCACTTAAGTACCTACTCTGTGGGTAAGCTCGAAAAGGCTAATAGCAACGGAACCTTTGTTATCACAGAGAGCTCCAATTTACTTGCCTACCGTCCCGGCACTCGTGAACTGAGTTTTACTACAGTGTTGGTTCAGACTCACTGCCGAAACTTTTTTTAATTGCCCCCATCCTTCACCCACCGAAATGTACACTACCGGACAACAAAAATAGCGCACACAGAATGATGCATCGGATGGTACTGAAACTTTATAGAGATAGTTATACTCACATGATCTGAAAAACATAGCCGCGGGAAAATTACATATGGATCCACGATACGCCATCAGATCATCTTCAATAACGCGTCACATCACCTCGCTCTGCGATACACTCTGAAACATGGTCTGGCGTGGAGTACAGCAGACGTGGCGTGGACTGTGTGTTCCAAATCCCTGCTAATGTGGCACTGTGGCAGCTGGCGTTTCAACTGGTCCCACACATGCTCGATTGGGGACATATCAGGGGAGCAGGCAGGTCATCGTAGTGTTTGGACATGATGGAAACTGTACTGGGCGACCCATGCCATGTGCGGTCGGGCATTATCCTGCTTAAATATCGCACCTGGGATCCCAGTCAGAAATAGGAGCAGATGTAATCTTAGGATCTCATTCACATACAACTGAGCCGTCAATGTTCCATGGAACACGACGATAGAGGACCGGCTATCGTAGGCTATGGCTCCCCAGACTATAATATCTGCTGTGGGGGAAGTGTGCTGTTCCATAGTGAGGCTGGGATTGTGGTGTTTTCCAGGACCCTCCACACCCGGGCGCAATGATCATCCATCCCCATAACGAAGCGGCACTCTTCACCAAACACCACACATGGCCGATCTGTGGCATTCCACAGTTATCTGGCCAGGCACCACTGTAAACGGAGCCTCAGCTGTTACAGAGTTAATGGCAGCACACATAATGGGCACTGGGATTGCAGATTCGCCTCCGCAAGGTGTCGGGAAATAGTTCGTGGTCACACAGGAGCCCCAGTACTGGCCGGGTCGTCATGGGATCACATGGCGCACGATCCGTTGATATTCTCGACTTGTAGTCGACCTCATCCTCTGCCGGTCTTCTATGTATTGGTGCCTTCATGTATTCACTTCTCCATACAGCATAGGACAGTGTGGTCTGAATGATGAACAATTCACATGGTGGACTTACGGCAATACTACCACCCTGCGGGTTTCAGCTCGACTTTGAAGTCCTCTCTTGAAGTCTGTCAATTGCGTGAAGTGACGTATTTGGTGTGTTCCCGGCATTCTTCTTCGCTCTGTACGGTTGCGTTGTACCGTCTGGCCTTTCTCGCGTTAATGCGGCTTCGACGACACGCCAGTGTCTACGACCGCTGGTTGATTCTTGCAACGCCACAGCATGGTGTGCGGTCAAATTCAAACGCACCAACATGGGATCATGTGCTTACCAGCCCGTACTCTCGCTGTTTACATCGTTTCGTGGTTGTCGCGTGGTTTTTCAAGGTGCGCTATTTTTATTGTCCGGCAGTATATTTTAGGCTCCTTTACACAAAATATTAAAGTTTTTTTTGCATATAAATGCATTTAGTCATTCAGGTCCAGTGGACACAATTGTGTACGTATCCACAGGAAGAAACGTTTTGGCCAGTACTCTCCAGTGCCAAGCTCAACGCCCAAAGATTTTCTCTGTGAGTAACTGATTTGTAAACCGTGTTAGTGTTATAGACTGTGAATGTATTTTATTTATTTAGGCGGACACAAAGCCTACAACTAATTGGTTGTGACAACCAAAACATGTGCTGTGTCGGAAAGTACAGCACGCATAATAAAATGTATTTTTGTAACACCTGAAACTACAACTCAAGTCTGGTATTATAGGGTTAATTCATTCGTATGTTTTGTATTTGACTGTCAATAAAACTTAAAATTTAGTTTATGAAAACAGTAGTTACGTAACTAGGTCCAATTGAAATTAATAAACTGCATTAGTAAAATGCAAAGTTGTGTACGAATGAAATGAATATAACTGTACACAAATATTACAACGAAGTGCCCAGTGAAAAGATAGTCACATTCATTGTAAATCGTAAATATTTTTAAAATTATTTAATAATTCTTTGTCAGGTTAACACTATCCGTCACAGTGTTATATTATATTCCGAATGCCAGTATTATCTAAGATCTTCAGCTAATTCTATTGTCAGTAAACGCGAGGAGATCGGGAGAGTTAGAAAATAGCTCTTGTGGTGGGTCATGTTCTGTGCTCTGCACACATTATCAACTAAAATTTGCGGGCACCCTAGCGTTCGGGGCACCCCAGCATTGCGGGGTCTGCAGTAGTCAAATGGAGATGTTTGGGCGGCTATTGATATCTGGGTCTTGAGAGCCGATAAGGGCGAAACTAGGTGAGAATGAAGCAGCGCTGGATTGCAGGGGAGGGGGAAACGGTAGATCCCCCAGAAAACCCGCCGGCACGAGTCCCACGTGCGAAAATCCTGTAGCGACCCCGCCTGGAAGCGAACCCGGTTCGCCTCGGTAGGAGGCGAGCGCCCTACCCACTACACCACCGCGGCCCCGTCCGCGAGAGCGCACGCCCTTACAACCGAACCATCAACGGTGCGCCCTCCTTCGGCATGTGGGCACGGCGCCACCTTAACCCCTGACAATCCGTCAAACAAACGTTTATTTTAAACTGTTTCCAACAAACTTGTAAATTTGTTCAAATAATGCTAAAAGGGCTGCAACCTCATCGAAATGTCATTAGCGCCGCCATGTTTGTCTGTAATAATTGGTTGGTTTCGTTTTTCATCAAACATTTGTATATGTATGCTATTCTGTGGAAAGTGATCGCTTTTTGAAGCCCTTTCATTTGGAACATATTTTATTGTAGCCGTAAACGTTAACTTTCGAGTCCGCTGAAATATATACACTGTTTTTATTACTTAGATGGAAACATTTATTTCAAAAAGTGGTGGAACGATAAATAAAAATGGCCTATAAAGTAAATAGATAGGGCCACAAAAGTGCCCACTTTACGGTGAACATTCTGTACAAGACCAGTCAAAACTATAATTTAGTTTTCGGAAACAGTCTTCACATAACTATGTCCAAATTAAATGAGTAAACTGGATTAAATGCATTTTGTACAGCCTGGTACAGTGGGCGTCACTCTACTTACACATGGGGCCGCGATGGCTGAGCTGTTAGCCTGCTCGCCTCTCACCAAGGCGAACCGGGCTCAATCCCCGGCCGGGTCACTCCCGGAATTTCGCATGTGGGAATCGTGCCGGACGATGCCACTGGTCGGCGAGTTTTCTCGGGGATCTCCCGTTTCCCCGGCCCTTTCATTCCGGCGCTGTTCCATTCTCATCCTCAATCACCCTCATCGGCTCTCAAGATCAAATCTCTTCACTCACTCTACTTACACCGTCTCGTCGATAGTGCTGTCTTAGAATACGGAAGAAGGAAGGGGACGGGCAAAGGAGAAGAAGGTGCGCAGCGACATGGATACCGAGAGACGAACCAGTTTCCAGACCCAAGGTACTCTCTTTCCTGGAACAACAGCGTCTTGTTTCCTGCCGCGAACTGATCACGTCAGGGCCAGTGTTGCCAACACATGGACGTATAATTCCACTACACCACACAAGTAAAAGTCCGCCAAAATTCACTAGATTATGAAAGTCATAATAATTATTCAAATAAAGACAATACTCACAATTCAAATTCAAATAAGAATTTAACACATTTTTAAAACAATTTTTTTAACTCAGTTATATTAACATCATTGCTTATGTAATGCAATTGTAATTGTGACACAAAACACAAAATATAAACAGCCGAAACAGTGTAAAAAATAGGACAACTATGCAATGACACCAATTCACAAATAGCAATTAGAGCTGTATGCTGAAAAATATTTACCACTTCACCATATACACAGTTAAACTAAATATATGGATACTCCGGAAAGTTACATAATTTTTTTNAAAAATATTTACCACTTCACCATATACACAGTTAAACTAAATATATGGATACTCCGGAAAGTTACATAATTTTTTTTCCTTCCTGGAAAATCCATATCGCATTCCACCGATAATTTTTCAAACATAGACGATATTTTTCATTTGTNTTTTTTTTCCTTCCTGGAAAATCCATATCGCATTCCACCGATAATTTTTCAAACATAGACGATATTTTTCATTTGTCACTAAATACCAATGTTGCCCACTATATAGTGATTAAGAACCACCAAATTTGATGGGAAAATCCACTGAGTTGGCAGCAGTGGTCATGGACCGCAAAGTGAAAGGAAGCCAGCGTAGGCATCGCCGCACCCGCCCATCTGAAAAGTTCTCGTGCGGCAAAAGAGTCCTCATACATTTCTATAAGTTGATTATTAACTAGCTGTTATTTGTGGGCCTTGAATGTGTCCAAATGTGTAATATATTTATACAGAAGCATCATAAAATATAATTATAGTAGTAGTAATATGTTTATAAATGGCGCAGTTAAGGCATTATCACCTTTTATTACACTGTACCACGGAATTTAGACGTTTAGTAAATGCTGAATTAGTTGGCATCACACAGTTTCTCAGAACACTATGTTGATATACAAAAATAACACACGTATTTGCCGGAAATACATGAAAGCAAAAATATCAAATACCCGAATAACTAAAAAGAAAATTAGCCAAACTAAAACACAACGAACTAACTAAAAATTGCATTTAAATTACAAGAAGTTGTGATATAATTAACACATTAAATGAAAACAACGTACTTTAAACCAGTATAAGGATGTCCAATCAATTTAATGTCTATAAAACAAGATTTTACTTGAGGCATTCAAAGAGTATATGACCTGGAGAGATACGAACTCTACCGCAGTTGTGAACATGCGAGAGCGTTACCGTAGCCACGGTTGGCTACGGTCTAATTCTTTGACCGAATTTTATATTTCTTGAACTATTTGTGGCAANAGCGTTACCGTAGCCACGGTTGGCTACGGTCTAATTCTTTGACCGAATTTTATATTTCTTGAACTATTTGTGGCAACCCGTTCCATCGGAGTGATGCGGCCACAGTGAAAGATTCGCAAAAAAACTTAGCTTTGTGTTGTGGTGTTTGAAGCATGTGGTCATATTTTAATCTAGTACTGATATAGGTTGTCCACGATAAACTGAGAACTTTTGAAAGCCATGTTGAAGATCTACTTTATATGCAGCTACGGGCAGTGACATTTTTTCAGAGGTTTATTCCAAAAGTGCTCAATCAACTGTGAACAGCCTATATCATGCTTGTAAGAAAAGCGGCGCGTGAAGTTTTGTGTAGCAAAGTTAATAAATTTAAATTTCACCTTTGAATAAGTTTCAACAAGCATGCTTTTGTTGTAGGAATAGCTGAAGTGGTTATACGCTTGAGGTTATACACAAGGCAGATTCGTGTGTTATGTAAGTACTGCAAGCGAAGTACTAGTTGTTCTGCGATGTCACTGTAGAATACGTCACAGTAATCAAAAAGAGTTATGATTAATGCCTGCATATGACTGAATTTTATGTTTGTCAGTAAAAAGCGTTTCAAGGCGTCTCCGATCAATTGAGGCGATATTATTATCGAAATGAGATTTTCGTCCAGTATGAGCCGACCTCCCGTGGCGCAGTCGGTTGGCGCGCCGCCGGTCTGGAGTGCGGGAGATTCTGGGTTCGAATCCTAAGTAAGGCGTGGTTGTTAGTTTAAGTTAGGTCATACGTTAGTTTGTAAGCCGTCCCCTGATAAGCCTGAAGGCTTATCAGGACGTTAATAAGCCCTTTCCTATCCAATCCTATCCAGTACGATATCCAGATTTTTACCGATTGAGGAGAGAGATTCACTCTTGTACCACCAAACATAGCACGTGGTATGACTTCTCATACTCTGTGTCTTCCTTGGCGTCATAGCTCTGCAATGGCGTATGTCTAGAGTAATTTTCCAATCAATTCAGGTTCATGCGTTCGAACACAGTACTTAGGCTACATTGTTTTTACGTCCAGAGGCGTGCAGTTGCACACCATCCGCTAACATGTAGAATTAGCTAAATGAAAATGTATTTATAAAAACAGTCCAAATAAGTGGGTCCAACACCGACCCTTGTGGCACCCCGGACTTAACTGGTAGCGAACTGGATTTAGAACTGTCTACGATTGGTTGTTGAATTTCCAAGGTTAAGAAATATCCGAGCCACTCGTATGCGCTGTCAGAAATATGATGCAGTGCTCGCAACTTCGCTATGAGCAGGTCGTGTTCTACCGAGTAAAAAGCTCAGCTGAAACCATTCAGTGAAAGTAGAGTTATTTCTCTGATCTGCCTTAAAGGCATCTGGAGCTATTTATCTCACTTGAAGCCGGGAAGCGCGAGAGCGATAAGGGCTTATCTGCCACACGCACCAAGTGCGTCATCGCCACTAAGCGCGAGGCTCTAAACTGGCGTTCAGTGTTGTGCTGCGTGTACTTGTGGGACTTTCAGCGGCGATCCTATCATTTTATTGGTGGAAAGTCTGTGGCAAGGTTCAATGCAGGGCCCGTGAGTTCTTTTGTTTGTATCCGACACGCTTCGAAAAAGCAGTTTTTAGCTTTGTTGGAGTGTTCTGAAATGGTGTTTCTAGAGTGCGTGACATCTTGAAAACACCAAACAGCTCTCGTCTTAAGTGCGTGTTATTTTTTGTAGATCAGCACAGTGGACGCAAGTTTAATAGTTTCGCAGGAAAACATCTATTTTGCGGGAGGATTAAATCGTCAGCTGCAACAATCAGAGGCGCAATAGCTATGCTTTGAAGGTGTCTAGATCCAAACTGGCTATCGTTTAGGATCTGGTGGGCGGAAATGTACTGAAATATTTACATGTGAATCACATACTACACCTAATTTTGGAAATGTCAGACAATATGTTTATTGGGTGAAAGTCAACAGCTGTTTTGGAGGTACTTTTCCAAAGGAATGGGGCGAATTGATGATAGTTTCCAATATTAAAGGAAAATGCCTACAATTAGTGATCAGTTAAATGTGTGTACGAGAGCTGAGATTATGGTAGGTAGTGTTAGGTGGATATGTTTAATCGATATTGTCATGACCTTGGGTTCCTAATTTGATACGCTTTACTGATGTCACCGGATTAAATCGAAACCGGCTGCTTTCATCACTTTTATGTGCTGCCAGATGGTTGAGATTTCTAGTTTTTAAACTATGATCTATGCAGAATACGCGGTGGTAAATTGTACTTTCTGTTCATGAGTTAGTTTTTCCTGTGTTTACCGGCAATCGAGGAAGTATAAGTTTATAACTTGTGCTAAACAATTTATGAAAATGCTTGTAGGTAATAGGTTCGGCCAAAGCTCAAATATTTTTTTCAGATCACAAGGATAAAATGTAGAAATTTCATGACAATCTATTGAGTGGTTTCCCGTAGTTTTAATACAACTTTCCCAATTAAATTAAAATTAAATACAGCCATACATTTAACTGTAATTGCAGGCAAGCCAAGTTTCCAGTGATTCGCGTAGTTCGTTTAGTTTTAAACACAAATCAATTAAAGAGGGAAATAAAAAAGATTCATTAACATTTTAAGGAATTTATATTACCGAACATTACGTTTTAAGTATAAATATTTGAAAAATTTTTGAAACCCATGTTTGGTTATTGTTGTGGGATTGTGTTACACAAATATTTTCTTGAGTTTAAATCAAAAATCATGGTTTAAAAAAATTGTGGTACTTTTTGACACAAAATGTTTGGTCATACATTTCGTATCCGGCAAAATACTAAAAAGGAAAATATTTTCCCATTTAATTTCCTTTTCCATTTAAAATGAAAAACCTAGAGATACCTATATAATTCACCAATAGATTGTTTATAACAAAATCAGCATAAATTCTATTAGCTAATTACTTGCTGCTGTTTAAATTTCTCACGATAATTTCCAGATATCATTCACTTTGGAAGGTTAAGATAACCTTGTATTCACAATGGTACCCTAAAAATATAATAACATATTTCTTGATACTTTACATATACGTCTGGTACCTGAAAGCTGGGAAACGCTATTGATCTGTGGCATCACAACTTATCATTAGAATATCTCTTATACACACGTTGCTCTACACAGTCAGTTTCAAAGAAAACAAACTGAAAGGAGCGTCCAGATCCATTGCCTAGGTACGGTAGTTTGTAATGTAGATCACGGTCAAATAAAATACGTTTTTACTTACACTAAACATAAAAAAATAAAAAATCAAATGCAAATATTTTTTGATGCGCCGTAATATTTGTTAAAAAAAACTTGCATTCAATAGCGATACGTGTTTTATATGTTTTCTCTAAATTTATTTTTTCCAATTATTCCATATACGGTGATAAATTTGTGTTCCATTTCAGGCAATAAAAAAGATATTGACTGAATGTTTTCTATACTAATTAACAACTGAAAGGCCGGATGGGAAACACATGGCTAGAGACATAAAGTGTGTGTTGCTTGCAGAGTAGTATCTTCAACAACAGGACGTCAACACACATACCGAAGGTGTCTTCAGTATTCTGGACCATGCATGGCCAACTTATTTGTAGCTTGGGGGATGTTCACCTGAAACACGCACAAAACAAATGGCTGCAGCTGAAAACGAACCTGTTTCTGGAAAGTACATGTCGTCCTTGACTTGATAATTACTCATGTATTACAACACATGGAGCTCTTATTTTCCATGTACTTTTCCTTTGCACGTGCACCTATTCTTCAGCCGTTTTCTGAGCAATTTTACCGCACTTGTATAAATCAATCAATTTCGCAGCAATGACAAAACATATCTTGGCTTAGCAGTAGTTTGTTTCCTTTTTCCAAAACTGGCAAGTTTTTCCTGTAAGCGCTAATTTCCGGTAAACCATTGACATTTTTTTTCGGGGTATTCTACATTTTTGCACCACAGGAGAGATGCCAAATTTAGTTTCGAAGTGACCCACCAAAGTGAAATTGTATTTCCATGGCACTTGTGTAATTTAATGTCAGTCTACTGCGTCAATAGTTGTTTGGATGTGTAAAGCTTACAGTGATATCATGTCCTAGTCGTGTTTTACCCAATATTTTACCTTAGGGGATTAACAATAACAAATGGTTTGCCCCAAATAAATTATTAAAATTTAAGTCGTTTGCGGCAAAGTCCAAGAGGGATTTGTAATAACAAAATCCATCACAAAAGTTTATTTATTCTACCGTGTTTTGTCCTAGAACTATTTGCTGTAAAACCGTTTGCTCTAAATTCGTGTGTCCATAAAATTTGTACACCTGGGAACTATAGCCATACATTTTTTTTTGTCAAATATAGAGGATAAATATTCTTTCTAAAAATTTACTTTTATTCGACAAATACTACAGTTATATTTAGAGGAGTCTGTATTCTTATAACTAGATGACAGCAATGTAGTTATTTTACACAGGAAACAAATTAACTGACTTTGCAGAGTGCTGAAGTTAACTTTACGTGACATACTTAGGACCCTTATATAATATAAATCTGGTTATATTTAAGAAATAGACCCAGGCCAAATGTAGGTGCACCTACTGATTGATCACAGACGTGTACATAAAGAAAATATCATTTTCCATATACGAAAATTTAATAATTGCATTGCAATTTATTCAGATTATTTAAGCATTTAATGATAGTTATCTTGTGTAGTCAATTTGACATTTTGGAGTAAGTTCATTGCCATACTTAAGTCAGAAAAATAATGGGAAAAAATATTACCACAAACAAGCAACATACACAGAACAGGACAACAAAGAACTAGTAAGCAATGGATATCCTAGCACCCATTAAAACATCGATTGCAGACAATAATGCCTCTAAAATAAAGAAACATTTAACAGAAAATAATTGCAACAAGAAGTTACCGATATAATTAATGAGAATACCTACTTTCCTTTACATTGGTGCAAATACGGTAATTTTTATGAAGTGCTTATCAGCTTAGACGGTCGGTAGGTCTTCGCGTCTTGTTGAAACCGGTACCAATAGAGACGGAACCAGAAACATACGCAACACTAGTAAGACAATTACAATGACACGGGTGCCTTACCCGGAACTCGATCACAGATCCCCTCGCACCGTCAGCTGGAATGCAACCAACTGCACTACCGTGGTAGGACTAGGATTGGGAGCATCAAATTCTGTTGTAATCAGTCAAATATTTTAGTAGACAGGGTTTACTAATCTAAAATATTTTCAGAGCCATCGTTTTGGAAATCATGTGTGTAACTTAAACAATGTAAATTTACATGGCCTACTGTAACACTACTTGTGTGCAAAATTCTATGGCAATTAGTTTATTGGTTCCCGAAAATGGACATAAATGTTCGATTTTCTCATCTAGCAGTGTCTTACAAAAAAGCACGCAAAAGTGGCTCCTATAGGCATATTTGATGCTTATAGTTATAATGGATACTGTTAGCATTAAAACTATGGTTAAATATTTTTGAAGTATATGCCATTATTATCTAAATTACTTATATTGTCGTCATTTAAAAACAACGCCTGAGCTATTTAAAAAATGTAAATTTGCATGGGCTTATGTAACAATAGGCTACTTGTGTGCAAAATTTTATGGAATCGGTTGATTGGTCCTCAAAATATGGTACAAAAGTCCCATTTTAGTATTTGGTCTTACCTTCATAAATGGCGGCTAAAAATGTTATGTATTAGAGCATTCTGTGCTTTTCATAGACACTTTCAGCATATAAAGTTTGGTTGAAATTATTTAGGACATATGGCATACTAACAAAATATTTTCATCACTGTTATATATAAAACAGTATGTGACTAACCCCTTAAGATATGAAAATTTAGATCGTCTACAGAAGTTATAATATGTAGCTTGAATTTGGTGGGAATAGGTGGATTGTTTCACGAAATATAACAACTTTATTTCTTAATGTGCTATCTTACAAAATGGCGAAGAAAAGAGACTATGTGTAGAGTACATTTGATTGTTGTAATATATGCTGCAAGCATACAACGTTAACTTTAAATTAGTTATATGGTTTCGTAGTGTTACATGATTGTTGCTCTGCATCGCTTCCCTTGCCCCGTCCCGCTCTAGAGAGCGAAACAGTGTGCCAAGGGCAGAGTGACGCCCGAGGAGTGCGTGGTGATTTACAAAGGCAAGCCGCTGTGTGTACCAGATAGGCCTATGTGGACTCGTCTGCCCTCGTCCTTCAGCGGATTAAATTTCTGGCGTTATCTTTGCAATAATGTTCTAGTTATTACCCTAGTCTCTCTCGTCGAGACTCGGGGCGCGAGGAACCTTCTCGGTTGGGTTAATGAGACAATTTATTAAGCCGTGACGGGCCTCCGAGCCCATTTTTTAGAGTTTAGAGGTTTGTGCTATCCCAAGCTCCAGATGTGCGAAGAAAGCGACGAGCCAGCGGAGCGACGAGTGGCGAAGACAGTGACCAGCGGGAGTGAAGTCTGCAGACTGCGAGCTTCCGGTACAGTGGAGAGTGAGACAGACGGGCGGTAAAACTGAACTGGATGCGTGAGTGACTGACATTTGGAATGATGGCAAAAGACAAACTATAAGTGTAAATAATGAGTGTGAAATAAGTGACTGTAAACAATATAAAGACTTTGAGAAGGACTTTAATAAGAATTGAGATAGACATTAAATATTGCGCTGACTGAGAATATTAAGAGTAATAGTATAAATAGATAGTTTAATGTTGTAAATAATAACAGTTTGAATATCTATAGCAGTATAAATATATAAAAAATAAATATATTTTTTAAAAATATTTTATGAAGTTCTCCATTTCTCACAGACTTGGATACGCCCATCTGGGGTCTTTAAACGATAGATAGAGCACATTAAGCTAAAATGTTTATAAAGCCGCCATTTAGAAAATAAATGCTTGATATACTTAAAACATAACATATTGTATGGTCTGCCATGTTTGCCAAATCTGGAAGGCATCGGTTAATTATTTTCTAACATTTGACCAAAAAAAATTATTTTCGCATACGGTACTACATTACAAAATGGCGACAAAATGGTATCTGTGTACACACATTTTTATTACTGTAATAGATACCGTTATAATATTGTTTAATTCGTTAGATGTTTTCGTAGATATAGCACACTTAACTAAATTGTTTATATGGCCGCAATTTTGAAAATATGTCACATTTAGACCTACCAATTTTCATGACCTGTCGTAACTACTTTTCTCGAAACTTTGGTGGCAATAGGTTAATCGTTCCTCGAGATAGTATTTAATACGATGCTTTCTTACAAAATGGTGGACGAATGAGGCTGTGTGTAGGCAAATTTTATTGATGTAACAAATACTTCAAGTATACAAATTTAAGTTGAAACTGGTTAAACGGTTCCGTAGATAATGCATACCAAGCTGAAATGTTTATGGGAAGCATTTTGAAAATAAGTGTCTCACCCATTATAACACATTAGGGAAAGTAGACTATACCATAATATTACTTGTTGGTCATGTTGCGCATCTTAAAAAATGGTCTAAAAAAAAGAGGCCCTGTGTTAACACAGATATTGTTGTGATAGACACTGCCAACATTCGAAGTTCAGTAGAAATTTGTTACATGATTCCATAGATATATTATACTAAAATAAAATGTTTATATGGCTGCCATTTTTAAATAAAGTGTTTGAATTAATTTAAAACATGTCGGTTTACATGGCTGGCCTTAGTGCTACTTTAATGTCAAATTTGGTAGGAAACGAGTGATTGTTTCCCGAGATATGAGATAAAAACTTACTTTTCAATGTCATGCTGTCTTACAAAATGAGGGACAAAAGTGACTGTTTATTGGCATATTTGATACTTTAAGTATATACTTCAAATTTGGTCAAACCTGGTAAAACGATATGGTTGATATAGTTAATTAACCTAGACCTAGACTATTAATAAAACCTTATTAATTTATATATTATATGTTTACATGGCCTACCATAAAAATATTTACATGATAAATTTGGCGGGAATAGGTTTAACAGTTTCCGAGATATAAATTAAAAGTGATATAATAATGTATTGCTCGCTTACATAACGGCAGAACAGTAACAATATCTCTGCTTAAATTTTATGCTTAAATTATGCAATTTTAATATACAAAAATTAATTTAAATCTGTTAATGGTTCCCGAGTTATAGTATAGTGACCAAAATTTTTAAATTACTCCTATTTTGAAAATAAGCATCCAGAACGATCGAAAACTACAAGAGTCAGGTGTCCTTAATAAGTACTATATGTGTACATACCAGGTTTCGTGAAATTCACTTCACGGATTCAAAAGTTTTTAGGGACGCACACACACACACAGACGCCAACACGCACGCATAAATAATACTCAGACGCACAGACAAGAAGTTATCATATAAGCCTATATTTCCTTTGGAAAGAAGGCAAAAAAAAAAAAAGGACAATCAGATTTAAAACCAATACTGAATTATAAAACAAATATTTTTGGTTTAAAATGTTGAAGTAACGATCAAACAATGGCTTGTATTTAAAAAAAATGTAATTAAAAACACGAAGTTAACAATGTAACTAAAGAGCCAACATGGATGCAAATAATTTTGATGAGGTTCATAAAATGTTAGATTTCAGGTGGGTTTTGATGTCTCGGTGACAAAGATATCATCAGAGATGGAACAAGAAACAAATGCATTTGAGACAATTACAAATACACACGTGCCTTTAACTGTGAATCGAACCCAGAATGCCTCGTACCGTAAGCTGACATACAACTAAATGCATAACGGTGGTAGGATTTGAAGGATAAAATTCGTTTGTAATCAGAATAAAGGTTTTGATAGACTGAGTTTACCAAACCCAAACATTTGCAGGAACAGCATTTTGAAAACAGTGCGTGAGTTTCTTAAATCATGTAAGATTAGATACATGAGCTACCGTAGCACTATTTCAGTGCATCATTTGGTGGAAATAGGTTGACTGGTTCCCGAGATAGAGCATAAAAAAATTGGCGCTATCGTTAAAAAGGCCTAAAACAGGCTCCGTTTAGGCATATCTTATGCTTCTAATAGAGAATGTTAGCATACAAAGTTTGGTTGAATTTTTTTTTCAAATTATATAAAATATATATGTGAAATTATTTAAATTATTTAAATTGCAATAATTAATAAAAATGTTGGCCCACATAAACTATGTAAGTTTACATGTCTTACTGTAGTTCTACACTGGAGAGCCAAAAAAACTGGTATAGGCCTGCGTATGCAAAAAAAGAGGTATGGAACCAATCAGAGTAACGCTATGCGATCGGCAGCGCCTATATAAGACAACAATCGTCTGGCAAACTTTCTATATCAGTTACTGCTGCTAGAATGAAAGGTTATCAAGATTTAAGGGAGTTTGAACGTTGTGTTATAGTCGGCGCACGAGAGATGTTACATTTGGTTACTTGGCACCATCTTACAATAAGGCGGCCAAAAGAAGAAGATCTTTGTGAGCGTATCTGATGCTTCCAATGGATACTCTCGGCATACAAAGTTTAACTGAAATATTATCAATTGTTTAATAGATGTGACAAATTTGTCTAAATGATTTATATAGCAGCCATCTTGTAAATACTGCCGGACACGCTTAAAACATGTAAGTTTATGTGGCCTATTGTAGCACTACTTGTGTGCAAAACTCGGTGGAAATCGGTTGATTGGTCCCCGACATGTGCCATAAAACTCTATTTTCTCATGTGGTGCTATCTGCTCTAACAGAGAACATACCTGTTGCATATCATATCGGCACATTCTATGTCTGTCATAGATACTGCTACATATATAGTTTGGTTGATATTGTTTGGGAAATATGGCATCCTAAACGAAGATATTAAAGTGGCTGTTATTTTAAAAATGTGTGCTTACCTCCTTAAGATATATCAATTTAGATGTACTACAAAATTATTTTGTTGCGTGAATTTTGTGAGTATCAGTTAATTTTTTCCCCGAGATAGGAAACAAAAGCTTAATTTTTCATGTGTGTATGTATTAGACACAACACATTTGGAGCTTGCATAGATAATTCAAAGTTGAGTTAAAATTGGTTACATTGTTTTGTAGATATAGCATACTATTCAATAATGTTTGTATGGCTGCTATTTTGAAAATAAGTGTCTCACCTTCTTAAAACATTAGTTTACGTGGCCTACTACGTGTTTGCAACTTAGGTAGGAATCAGTTAATTTTATCACGACATATAGCCTAACAAATTTTTATTTATTCTTGTAGCACTACCTTGCAAAATGGCGGACAAAATTGGCACTGTGTAGACACATTTTATTTTTGTAATAGGCACTACCATCACACAAAGTTAAGTATAAATTTTCGTAGATATAGCACACCAAAAATAAAATACTTATATTGACACCATTTTCAAAAAAGGCGCCAGCCCACTTGCAACATGTTCGCTTACGTCGCACACTGCATGACTACTTCTTTGCCAGCCTTGGTAAGAATCGGTTTATTGTTTCCAGAGATATGACAAAACTTTTATTTATTCATGTGGCATATTAAAAATTGTCCCGGGGGGGGGAAGAGGCCCTGTGTAGACATATTTTTACTATCGTAACAGAAACTGCCAGATTATACAGTTTAGTTGAAATTGGTTACATGGTTTCGTAGATATAGAAAATTAAGCTAAAATATTCATGTTGCCGTCATTTTGAAAATAAGTGACTGGCCCACTTTCAACATGTCCGTTTACATGGCTTACTGTAGTACCGATTGTTTGCCGAATTTGGTAGGAATCGGTTGATTGTTTCCAGATATATATCAAAACTTGATTTATTCATGTGGTACTATCTTACAATATGGTGGACAAAATACGCTCTAGGTGGACACATTTGATGGTTGGAATAGATACTGCCAGTATAAAAAGTTACTTTGAAATATGTTTCATGATTACATAGATATAGCATAGCAATCAAAAATTTTATATTACCGCCAATTTATAAAATAAATAGCTGTCCTAGTAAAACATGTCAGTTTACATGACCTAGCATAGTCTTACTTGATTGTCAAATTTATTAGGAATAGGTTGATTGTTTTCCGAGATATGACATAACACCTTTATTATACATTAGGTGCTATCTTAAAATATGGTAGAGGAAAGAGGCTCTGTTTTAAAACATTTAATAGTTGAAACGTTTACTTTCAGCATAAAATGTTTGGTCGAAATTTGTCAACGGTATGGTAGGTAATAAACCTTAACATATTTATATGGCCACCATTTTTAAAATAAGTACGTGGCCCATTTCAATTAACTATAATAACATTGCTTCACAAGTATTACTTATTTGGCAAAAATGAGTTGGGCAGTCCTCGTGAAATAACATAAAAGCTTTATTTTGTTACATTGCACCACCTTCCAAAGTTATCTACTAATAACATTACCGACTTCGGAATTCTATGCTTACACCGTGCACTGTCTATGTACTAAATTTTATTTCAATCGGTTTAATGGTTCCCGAAATATAATGCAATAGCCTAATTGTTATCATTGCTACCATTTTGAAAATAAGTACCCGACTTGAACGAAAACTATTAAAATCTGATTTACTTTCTGAATAGGTACTACACGTGAGCCGAGTTTGGTGAAATTCGGTTCGCGGGTTTAAAATTTGACAATGTCGGGGGGTCATACATTCCAGACATACATTCAGGTGATTGCATAAGCCGATCTTTCCTTCGGAAAGTAGGCTGAAAACGAAACTAAACATACAGTGCTTAAACAAAAACAAATAAATATGAGTGCAGCACACAACATAAAGAAAACAAAACAGTTCAACACTGGTGGAGAGAGACACAAACTCAGAGAACACGAAAAAAAAACTGCTACAGAGGCAACAGCAGGAGACTTCGTGTTCGGGGTCTGGAATCTTTCCCCTTCCTTGAGTGTGACACTCAATTTCGCAGTAGACTATGTGGATTACCGTTACTTTCTCGTCCTTTCTTGTCCTGTTCTGTGTTTGCTACTTGTCTGTGGCGTCCCTACATTTTGTTAGCTGTTTTCCGACTTACGTTCGACAATGGGATCAGTCAATTCAAGTCGTCTTATTGATTGGCGTTCTCGTTTTGTTTTCCGGGAACTAAAAGTAAGAACAGATAAACGGACGTTATTCGATAGCCATGTCAAATGTACTCCACTCCAGTTCTTACATGCGTTTGACAGCAACTAGAAACGTTCAAGTTTACAAAGAATGTGTTCATATAGCTGAAGCACGAAATCTATGTATTATTAACATAACGTGCATTTCATGCTCTTACCTAGCTAGTTTAAAGCTTATTTATATTGCTGAAAAACCAACATTCATATTTTTCATGTACTGTGCATCTTGTAATCACACTTAACTGGTGTAAAGCTCATATATTATAGACCTACAACAGTGAGGAAGATTTGGCATTGATCAAAACTCCACAGCTTGGAAAGGACTGGAAATTAACACAGTCGAAAGAAAATTTAAAGAATCAGTAAATGACTAGGTTGCCGTAAGTAAGAAGGAAATGTTGGCCTTATCTTCACCTAGAAGCTTTCGTCGGCCGATATATATTGTGCCCGCAAAAGAGACAATGGACAACACATTTAACATACCTGGCGGATTACTTGGGTTTATTTCGTATTCTTGCTATACTAGCACAAGACAAAGAACGTTATGCATTGGTGGTTTCGTCCTCGGGTTAGGTAAGCCGTGTGGGTCTATTCAACAAACCACCTTTTCATTAATATCTTATTCAGTATTAATATTGACACAGAAATTAACTTAAATTTTTTATCTGTATGCATGCGGGTTTAATGATAGCGTGAAAATAAAACATTACTATTATAGAGTCGTTTGGAGTAGGAACTGCAGTCCCCAACACCCTTCCCCTTGAATTCGTCTCTGCTTGTGTTTCGGTAGCGTTTTTTTATTACAGTCACCCTCCCATAACGAAATATCTCTCGTTCCATCAATTCCAGGCAATAGTACTATAGCGACTGAAAAAGTGTGATTCATCTGAAATCCTAGTTTAATTTTGGTTTTGTTAGGTTAATTACAGAGAGACCTAAAAAAAATTGGCTCTTGACTCCCAGCATTCGTGCGTGCGTTGCGTGTGGCTGCAACCACGATCGACTAATGGCAGTTGATTAGCCATTGATCGCAGCCCCGTTTACAAGTTCACTGCAGATTGAAATATTGCATTACGCCGTTGATGTGTTCGCTAAGAGCGACGTCCAAAAAAACTACAACTTCAAATCGAACTGGGCCGGTACACGCTACTGTTCCGACACTCTCCATGTCTGAAATATAAAAAAAATATAAAAAAACTGTTTAATTTACGCAGCTGCCTTCCGGATGAAAGTAAGTGATTTTACCCGTTGCAGTCCTGGAACGCAAGTGCTGGAGATAAGAGTTTAAAAATGCACCATGCTACACAGACAGTAATTTAACAGGGCAAGAGAGGCTATCTCCGACCGACTATCGCATATGCTGAGGACAAGAAATCTCACATCCGGTCGCCAACTGCCGACAGCTATCCTCGCTCGCTTGGAGCATCTTGCAGCATTAGCGTCGCGAATTTGCTGCTGCGTTTCAATAGATTTAAGATGGAAATAGCAATAATTCGCGTCATTCAACCCCACCCACGTTGATAACGACACGTATATCCACACTGAAATTTACAAAACCAATATACACACCTTAAAATAAGTTTTTCACCGCCTGTAATTGGTTGCATAAGAATTATATTCTCTGGGACAGCAGGCGCATCACAAAAATACATTCGTCAAGTCTGGCGTGGTATTCTGTACAGACTGTGTGTTTTTCCATCCCATACTTTCGCTTGGGTCGTGAACAATCTTACAGTAACTCAGGAATCCCGGTGGTGAAAAACGTTTTTTGAAATGTGTATTATCGCAGTTAAGTATGGTCACTTGCTTCCATATTAATAACATGCAAATTTTTGCAGAATCGGGCCGTTTAATGGGAACACTGTACCTACTCCTACAGGCAATTGAAAGCACGCGATTCGCATTTTAATATTTCTGCTTAAAAATTTAAAATCTTGCAACCAGACACATTAAATATCGAATTTACCGGTTCTGTGCCTTACAAACATTAAAAATGAACCCATATGCAGAAACGGAATAATTTAAGTTGAAAAAAAATGTCATGAGTTTCATTCTAAGAGATGAATCACTGGGATATTACAAAAAAAATTACACAAAGTATAAAACATGGAATACTCCGTATCACCATAATGTTTACACGACTTGAGATTTCCAGCCCTTGCAAAACATGCCAATTATAAAATTAATTCGCTGGAATAACTGACGTTGCCACATTATTTTTGTATTTGACTTCGTGACACGGGGGCAAAATTGTATTTTTAATGATGGATTGTTAACAACAGCAGTTAATTTAAAAAAAAAAATCTCAGTGTGTTGTTACTCTAAACACCACAGTTTTTGAGGAACTAGTGAGTGAATTAGTTTAAACAAAAACAAGTCTTTGCAATACCTGGCACGTTGGCAACACGCACAACACTATACTGTGTACCATATAAGAAGGCCACATTCTTGACAGTTGACAATCGCCGTGTCTTTTCGTTTATGTATCCATTCGCCATCAACAGGCGTGTCAAGAATAGGCTTTGATGTGGCGAGTCAGCGCGTCCAGGAGGTGCTGCTCCGTGTGGCAATTGGTGAACTACTTGGGTGGCGCTGCATTCGTAAACGGAGCTTGGTGGACGTGTGTAGGGTCGTTCGTAAACGCGGTACACGAAATATATGTTACTTTAAAAATTATACAGAGCTCGCGGGAAAATAAAATTATTTGTATATGCGCGTGAATACGTTATTTTAAACAACAAATCTATAATATGTTTCTGGGTGTAGTTCGGGATATGGATAACAGATGGCATGAAAGGGCATATTGCAACAGATGGTGCGCTTTTAACTCACAAGATGGCAGCACCTGGTTTGAGAGTCTGGAAACTTTGGATTTTTTCGTCACATTTGGATACGTATCGTTTTATTGTGCATCTCATTTTGAACACCTATACATTACTATTTTATCACGACGTTTCGTTTCTAAAACTAAAAACGGCTGTTTTAATACCACGTAAAATAAAATGTATTAATTAATCTACGAACTCTTTCATATCCGCGTATCTTCTGCTTGTGTGATGTGCTTCGGCACTGCTCTCAGAATAGCGAACGTAATATTAACGTTTGTTCGTTCGTGCATCAACTGATACAGGATTTTGTAAATGGCAGGTTATTTGTTTTCAATATATTAAGTTGCCACTCACTGACTATCAGAATATCAGAATTCTTATATGAAATGAACTATAACTATGATACAGTTGCTGGTCTGTAAGGGGCGTCGATTCTGAAGGAGGTGGCATCTCTGTGAAAGTATCAATGAAAAAAGTATTTATTTACAATAAATCTAAAACAATCACAGACGGAATTTTATCTGTATATACTTCGTTCTAATACATTTATGATATCGCGCGTTGACAAATTAAACGGATTATCCTCGGGGGCCACCACCTTAATTGGTGCAGTGAACGTATTGTTAATAAAAAATTCGTGATAATTTTATGAGTGTATGATATCATCAATTAACATATCAGAGTTGACGCAAAAACTCGCCAGGTTGAGACACCCATTGGTTACGCAATTCACAAAAAAATTAAAGGGAAAAACTAGGGTGTCAATTGTCAACACACACACAAATAAAACACAGTCAAGTGTTGTCCATTTGCAACCGAAATACTCTGTGCAAAAATTAAGGGTAATGTAAATCAGTGCAATTCCGCCGAAATGACGCGTAGCAAAATATATCACCTTAGTTCAGCAGTACATCTGGAAACATTCATAATACATTTTTGCCTACACTGGACTCTAAATCCAGTTTTCAAATATATATATATATATATATGTTATGTATAAAATATGTAACGAAACCACGTCTCAAACTTAGAAGGGGCAAGCATTTATGTGCCCCAACGGAAAGGGGAAAACCATTAGCACCCTTCTTAAGACATAGCTTTTCTTATAAATTCAATTTTGATAAGATCGGAACATAAACTACATGTTGCAATATAAACGTAAATATGTTGTTCACCATAAAGTGAGCACTTTCGAAATTAACCTTTGAATAATGTCACTGCCTCTACCTGCGTGTATTTTAACGAGTAGACTAACAGGAATTCTGCCAGTAAAGTTAGTAACAACGAAGGAAAAGTAGTTCTATGTCTTGAACGTTGAATTAAAATAAACTTTACGTAAACATTTGTGAATACCGAATTGATTTTTTATACTTTTTTTTAATGCTTATGAGAGAAGAATTAATAAACCTGTAAAATATTTACTTCTGTAACAGCATCATAGTGTAGTGTATAGTGTAATGTAACATCAAAATTTTAATAGACAGTGTACGTGAGTGTTCTTTGCCCGGCTTACACTGCAGAACATATGAGGAGAAGTACAACCCAACATATATTTAACCACCAATAAAACTTACCAGACTTAATTTTTGCAATACCACCAGACAGATACTTACTAAATCGCGTCACCATCTGCAAGACAACATGCTAAACATAAAAATACAACGCCTTACTTCAGACGAACTACGGTAATTGAGAACATGGTAGCTCTGATTCTTTCAAAATTTTAAAAGTATGTAAGAAGCAAATTTTGAACGTATTATGAGGAGCGGGCAGATAAGAAATTAAAATAGAACTGGGCATAAAAATTATAATTTAAATTACCAAGGTATTTGAGTACTGCATTATTAAAAGTACTAATTCACTACTCTCAAATTATAGACATTGCGGCCGACACTAGCATTTATGTCTGAGTATGGAAAATATATTAAAGAGCACATGTCTTTCGTACAGAGTCTTCGTGGTTAAAAATCTCTGCAAACTGAATTTAAAAAATGTATAATTTAAGCTGGTTAAGCTGATTCAGACTTTCTGAGAATTAAAATGTTTGTCGCCGTAGACAGCAGCTAGCCAAAGTAGTCACATGAAATTTCATTGTCGACATCCCCGCAGCTGTAGTAGTTCCTCTTCTACGTCGAGCTCTTTCCTAAATATTAAGCTCACGGGTTGTTATTTACGTAAATACAGTCCTTGCACATTCACTTTATAAGGTCACTGAAGGCGAAACATAAATAACATTTAACATGGTTATCGTCCGAACTAAGACCTCGTCTTTGCTTCAAAATATAATCACGTTTTCGTACCATCGCACTTGCCTGGTTTTATAGCTATTCGGACTCGTGTATTAATAAATTAATGCAAATTCCTAGCTGCGTGATCACCTCAAATCACCACAGCCCTATAGCGAAGAATCCAATATGGCTTAAGCTTCCTAAAAACAATTTAAAACGTTCGCAGAGAAAGAAAAAATTTTCAACAATCTTATTTTAAAATAACTACATTCTCTCATAGGCTAGCTATTATCGCCTCACATAGTTATAACATAAAATATTTGCACATAACAAAATGTTGAAAACTTTCTCTCAAAGAGAAATTAAATTCTATTCTAGTTCTGATTTTAACAAAATATATTTATATTAAGTGTAAAAAAACGAGACTAACAGTTCAGCCGGCTGATAAAATTGTAACCTACATGAAAAAGAATATAAAAATAAATAAATAATTCGTGCGGCATTCAATCATGGTTTGTAGATTAGTTAAACAAATTTATACTCTCAAATTATAAACGTATGTTATCTCAAACTTAGGTCATCAAAATAATTAAAATAATAATTAAAACTTCACGTGTTACAATAGTTTCACTTGACCGGCATATGATAAGGCTCATTGCAATGTTAATTTACATGCAGTGGAAGAATACACAAGATGGATACTGGATACAAATTAACTCTTAAGCAGGGCTTTCAAAAGTGCTCATTTTACCGTGAAGAGCATACACACACACATATATAATGTGTAAATATAAAGTTATTAATAGACTGTTCACGGTAAGCTGAGCACTTTTGCAAAGCTCTACTTAAGTTCTACTTCTATGCACATTGTGTAGTTTTCCACAGTCGGTGGAATTAACACTGTAATGGGCGTGATCACCTCATTCCTGCGTCGGTCACGTTAAACTGTGAAATTATTAGGAAAGTAAATATTTTAAAAATTTGCACTTTTATACATTTGCATACTTAAAAAAAACAGAAAGCAGAAGAAGTAATTTCAAAATTTACAAATGTTTATGGAACACATTTAAGTCAGCGTTAAGACATGTAACTACTTTCCCTTCCTCGTTGCCAACTTAACTGGGAGTAAGCCGATCAGTGGTCCGTTAAAATATGTGCTGGTCGGGGGCAGCGGTGGCGTAGTGTCCAAGGCGCTCGCCTCCCACCCCATGGCGATCCGGGTTCGATCCCCGGCGGGTTCACTCCCGGATTTTC